>VDFB02240362.1:0-16767 GCA_007258455.2 Sequoia sempervirens
ATGGAGAGAGTGGGGGAGAGTAGGAGAGGGTGGGAGAGAGTGAGAGAGAGAGTGGGAGAGGGTAGGAGAGAGTGGGAGATGCTAGGAGAGAGGGTGGAAGAGAGTGGGAGAGAGTGGGAGATGGTGGGAGAGATAGTTGGGGAGAGAGTGGGGGAGGGAGGAAGAGAGTGGGAGAGGGAGTGAGAGAGTAAGAGGGAGTGAGAGAGAGTGTAAGAGGGTGGGAGTGAGTGGGAAAGAGAGGTAGGGAGGGAGGAACAGAGTGGGAGAGGGTCGGATAGACTGGGAGAGAGTAGGAGAGAGGGTGGAAGAGATTGGGAGAGAGTGGGAGAGGTTGGGAGAGGGTACGAGAGAGTGGGAGAGAGTAAGAGAGAGTGAGAGAGGGTAGGAGAGAGGGCGGCTAAGGGTGGGAAGAGTGGGAGTGAGTATAGACAAAGAGACAAAATAAATCTATAAAAAATCCAACTTTCTCATAATGCGAGCACGTTTTGAAGAATTATAGACATGAATGTTTTAGCAAGAATGAATGAGTTTCATTTTTTTTTTAACATGTAATAACGTGGGTGCATTATAACGTGCTCGCGTTATGGGCTTGTTGTGGTCGAGCCTCAAGCTTGACACATGAAGCTATAGCGCGTTTGCATTATAGCTTTTCAAAACTTTTTTTTGAAAGTGGCCACAAAATTGCTTCCCATCTCCATGCACCTGCCCCACACTTCTTATTTATTGCATAAAATTCATCAAAATAAGTGAAAACACAAAAAAATTATGTTTTTAGCATCAGAGGTACAGTTGAACCAGCAGGGTTCTTCATAGCTACCAATAGTTGAAGGTCACTTAAGTTATGAATTAAGCCTTTGATATCATGGAGAAACAGGCCCATTGTCCAAAGTATTGTTGGCTCGACAAGTGATGAGGACTATTATATTTCCTAAGTCCAATGTCAAATATTTGCTCAAAGAAAATCAACGGTTGAGATCAACGATGAACGAACGGGTGGCTCCCATGCATTTGTATTGCATATAAGGAGATGACATCATTAGTTTCCTGTGGGATTGCAAGAAGATGATATGTGTCCTTGGTGGGACCAAGCATAAGACATGTGACCAAAAGATATCAACGGTTGGGATTCAAAGCGACAGTGAGTGAAGTATGATGTAATTAAGCAGACAGATGGTGTATCCCCACTAGCCCGTTGAGAATATGGCGGGTCCTTAGCTTAGCCTCACAAGAGTGCAGTATGATGAAATCTATCCTCAATGGGATTGAGATTTTGGTTAGTGGTCTAAAGGGAATCAATGTTCAGCATTGAGTTCATCAAAGATCAACAGTTATCATAAGATCATATATTGTAAAGGCTCTAACATGTTCAACATACAATATGTGAAATGCTGACAAGTGGCAAATGTTGATAGCATCGCCAAGGTCCTTTGCCTCATAGATGTTATTTGGCAAGGTGCAAGTAAAGTGCGATAGGTATATGTCGTGTGATGGAGATCTAACAATGGATGTTGAAGATTGAAGATTGAACAGTGATTGCTATATCGCAGAAGACATGGTAGGTCTGAATGTGAGAATAGCGATGGTGCAAGATGTCAAAACATTTCTAAATTGATGGGTGGTAATTGACCATTGCATCACATAGCTTCTATACATCACGTTTATCATTTCTTTAGCGCAAATGAAGTTGTGCTAAGCAAAACACATGTGATAGAGATCAATGACACAAATTTAAAGGAATTCTAATTTGACAGTCATGTGTTTAATGTTCGAATGGATGAACAAGAAGTGATAAATCATGGTGTGAAATAGAAAGATCGATGACCCTAATTCAAAGATTTGATTCTACAATGACTAGGCGATGGAACGAATAGTGTAAGCAATGGAAACAACTATGAACTAGCATAAAAGGCAAAAATAATTGCTATAATTGTTTCAGCTACTCATTTTGATTGGAGATGAGATGTGTAGATGGTGAAAAAGGTATAAACAATCATAAAATCAGATATAGATTGATTATGCAAGGAATGGCATTTGATGCATATATATTTGATCTAGGGTTTGAAAATTGCTAAAATTAGCAAATGCAGTGGATCTAGAGTGTGCATGGCTTGAGGTATTGAATGCTGTCAGTGGTGTTGGGCTCGAGGTGGAGACGAAACTTGTTAATGAAGGCAAGTATGTGAAGTTTAACAAAAGAGGGAGATGAATGTGAGAGAAGAGTATGCACATGTTGTGTGAAGAAGACCTAGACGAGTTACAAGAAATATTTTCTAGGATATGCATTGAAGTGCATAGGTGTAGCGCAACAAGATAAAATAGAGAATGTTCTAAGTGCAAAGGAGTGGGATAGAGAAGAGAAAGGAGGAAGTACATAGAAATAAGTTGAGTAAACAACAACAAAGAATGTGTAGACTGTAGAGAAGAGAAGAGTAGTGCAAAGGTATGAGTTGTTGAGTTAGCAGTAACAGAGATAAAGGGAATGCTCACAAAGAGGCAGAGCAACATATGAGTAGTTATAGATCAAACTTGTAATAGAGAACTGGATTCAATTGTAATCTAGAGGTGTAGCTACAATATCTTCATTATAAATCTAATTGGTTGGTGCCATTGGATAGCTGAGTTGGTGCTCCTAAATTAAGGGATTGGTGTCTCCTTAGGGTTGGTGCCCTTAAACATTGTAATCAGTGAGGTTCTATTGTGAGGTTGGATTTGAGAAGTAGACTTAAGCAGTTATTCTCATTGTGGATTTTCCCATATTGGGTTTTCCACATATATTTGGTCTTATGAGTTTTTGTGTGTATGTGATCTCTCTGCATATACTTTTATATTGGTTTAAAAATATTAAAAAACTAGTTTTATTTGATCTATTGATTCACTCCCCCTCTCAGTAGATTGTTGTGTTCCAACAAAGTGTTGGAACCATCTTGGAGATATACGTTGCAATGGAAGAGAAACATGAAAACCATGAGAAGGTTGAGAACTATGACTATGTCCATGTACCTTATAGATGGGGAATCACCTCTATAAAAAGGCAAACTATGAAATAAGTGTTACCCATATGATCGAAAAAAAACATGTAAATGAACAACTTAAATATAACATTGTTGGTTTATGGTTTACACATAAATCTACATAGAACATTAGAACATATCATCAAACATAGTATAAATTAAAGAATGAATATCAAGAAACCTCGAAGAAAAAGAATAAATTCTTATCTTTCTAAACACTGAACGCAATTTTCACTCCACAAACATGTCATATCCCCCAAAAATTGTATGCAAGTACAAAGGTTCCACCTGCCTCAGTTTGATCTTTTGATGCATATATATATATATATATTCATTGTTTGTGAATTATTCTTCCCAGAAGATATGGTTTGCGAGATATGATTAGCGGCCAAATGTTTCCCAATTGGGGAACAGCGGTACATTGACTACATTGAATTTCAAAGAAATGGATTCCAGAACATGGGGTTTTATGGTTCAAAGATCAAAGCCTTATCGGCACAGATAAGCTGTTGCAGCGATGAGATATCACAGAGAGAAATAAATGGCCATAATACTATGTTTCAGAAATTAGACGAAGCTTGAGATGATGCTTTTTTGTGGTAGAAGGGATAACAACAAACATTCCTCTCTCTTCAATCATACAATGTCATCTATTGCTAATATGTGTAGAGAGGGTTGCTTGAAGGAGGCGTGATGCATTCTACTTAATATGCACTTCCCTCCTTTAGACTCCTTTACCTATAGTTAGAGGGTAAGCTAATCCACCATTTCATCCTCAGATGGGTTTTACATTTACTAGGAACCCATTTTTCCAAAATAATCTTATCAACATGTATGCCAAGTGTGGAAATTTAATGGATGCTCGAAAACTTTTCGACCGTATGACTGAACGAGACATCTTCTCATGGAATATGATAATTGCAGCATACAGAAAACATGGGTTTCCTGAAGAGGCATTGCAATTGTTTCACCAAATTAAACCAAGTGGTGTTGAAGCCGACCAGTTCACCTTTGTCAGCATTCTGCCAGCATGTGCAAAAATGGGTGCTTATGAACAGGGTATAATCATCCATCAAAGAATAATTGAAAGGGGATTGCTGTCTAATGTTGTAGTTGCAAGTGCCCTGATAGATATGTACGCAAAATGTGGAAGCATACGGAAGGCATGCGAACTGTTTGACAAAATACCTAAAAGAGACACAGTCTTATGGAATTCGATGATTGCAGGATATGCACAAAACGGTGTTCTTGACCAGGCTGTAAGGCTTTTCAAAGAAATGCCTCAACCAAATGTGGTTTCATGGAATGCAATCATTGCTGGATACGCACAAAATGGTGTTTTTGACGAAGCTATGAGGCTTTTTGAAGAAATGCCTCAACCAAACGTGGTTTCATGGAATGCAATCATTGCCGGATACGCGCAAAATGGGCTTGTTGAAAAGGCTTTGGAGACTTTTATGCAAATGCAATTGGCAAGGATAAAGCCAGACTCAGCAACCTTTGCCGGTGTCCTCCCAGCATGCGCCAAAACAGGAGCTTTGGAACAGGGTATGGAGTTCCATCAAAGAATAATCAAAAGTGGATTTTTGTCAGATGTTGCGGTTGCAAATTCCTTGATAGACATGTATGCTAAAAGTGGAAGCATACAGAAAGCCCACGATTTGTTTGATAAATTGCATCATCCAAATGTGGTCTCATGGACAGCAATGCTTGCAGGATATGCAATGCATGGCTATGGCAAAGATGCCCTGAAAGTCTTCGAAGCAATGAAGCACTCTCAAATCCAACCCAACCATGTAAGCTTTCTTTGTGTCTTATTTGCATGCAGTCATACAGGTCTTGTGGATGAGGGTTGTAAATACTTCAATTGCATGAATGATTCTCATTGTATTATACCTACAATGGATCATTACGTATGCATGGCTGACCTCCTTGGCCGCGTTGGTTATCTTGAGGAAGCCCTCAACTTTATCATCAAAATGCCATTAAAACCCGATGTGGATGTGTGGATGTCTCTGCTTGGGGTGTGTAGATCACATGAGAATATAGAGTTAGGAGAATATGCAGCAGAACAGCTTTTTGAATTGGATCCTAAACATACTTCATCTTATGTTCTTCTTTCAGACATCTATGCAAAAGAAGGCAAGTGGGTTGGCCTTCAAAAGATAAGAAAATTGTCCAAAGACAGAGGAATTAAAAAGATCCCTGGATGCAGTTGGATTGAAGTTCATAAAATGGTACATGTTTTTTGTGCTGGAGACAGATCACATCCGCAAACAGAGGAGATCTATACAATGTTGGAGAGACTGTCCCGGGAAATGAAGGTAGCAGGATATCTTCCTGATTCAAGACATGCACCAAATGATGTGGAGGAAGAGGAGAGGGAATTGTACATCTGGCACCATAGCGAGAAATTGGCAATTGCATTTTGGTTGTTAAACACCTCCCCAGGAACAGTCATTAGAGTTGTCAAGAACCTTCGAGTGTGTATTGACTGCCACAATGCAACCAAGTATATCTCCAAGCTTGTTGCAAGGGAAATTGTTGTGAGAGATGCAAACCGATTCCATCATTTCAAACATGGACAATGTTCTTGTGGAGATTACTGGTGATGCTAATTGAAGCAAGCTACAAACAAAACTTTGCACTCTATCAAACCGCAGGGTGTCGGACATGCTCTGGCAAGAAGGTTGGTTTTATTTTCAGTTTGTAAAAGATGTTCTTAAGTATTTGGAGAACTAGACCATTCTGTTTACTTTATGAAATCATATGTATAGAATGCATCATTGTTCATATATATTAATAGATAATTTGTTCGGTAGGAGTCATGACATTGAATTGTCCTTCAGAAAGCCTGTACAGCTCTGGAATAAATTCTAAAGGGGGCACAAGAATGGGAATGGTCAAAAGGTCGGAAATGCTGGAAGAAAATGGATATTATCTCAGCTGGTATGAAATGCATTTGTTCATGGTTCTCTACTCCAATCTTTGTTATTTTATATGGTCTTCTTTTCCAGATAGATTTGATTTTTTTTTTTTTGAGTCTTTTGACCCAACATTCGAGCAAGTTACCTCACCCATCTTCAATGAAACAAAGTTTGGTGAGGAAATTTAGAGTTGTCCACATGGTTTTTGTGTTATTTATGGCGAGAGATTTCTAATGCCACCTCACGTGGCCATTGCTTTTGCAAATTATTTACTTTTTGTTTTATTTAATTGTATTTATATTGTATCAGAAAAATATGCTCAAGGGGATTTCTATGATGAGATTAGTGAAAGGAGAGGTTTGGTTTGGGACTCACAAATTAAATAGCCTATGGCTCTCATGAATCTATCAAGCTAAGGAAAATAAAGGAGAGAAAACGATTTGTTTTTAATAAAATTAAAAATATTTATAAGACATTGTATCCAAACACAAAAGCCCTAAGGTCAGAGAGTTTAAAGCAAAAAGGAAATCAGGGTCACGGGCCATAAACAAACCAATGATACCAAACTTACAGCTAAGTCAAAATAGAGTAAAATTCAGAAATAAAAACTAACAGTAAAAGCACCCTACTTGGGAAGATTTTTTCAATCCTCCATGAAGAACTTAAAGGCATCCTGCTTCTGTTGGCTAGAACTGGGATCGGTTATCTTCTCGTGCTTTTTTATCTCCTCTTGTAGGACAGAACCCTGAGTTATAGCAGAGTGATGTATGACTCTTAGAGTGGAACAGGAGAGGTTTCACAACCCTCTTTTAGCTCTAAAACTTATTTCACTCTATTATTTTATGTATACTTCATTGATTTCATATATTAAGTGTCACGTGCATGTAAGGAAGATAATTTGGTTGGGGATTATTTATGTATAAATATAGATATATAAATTTAAATAAAAAAGAAGAAGACGAAATACTCTTTATCATGACCTCCTTTTGTTTACCTATCAAATAAATAATATTATTCTTGGTAATGTTATTCAAGGAAGTTAAAATTTTTTGAGGAAAAAGAAAACAAATATTAGTAAATATTATGTAAATAAAATTGTAATTTACAAATTAATAAATGGATATTAATGTCTTAATACATTTCAATTTGGCAGTTAAAAGAAACAACCAAGTAAGGCGTTACTATGGGTTTTTATAAAGAATCCATTTTGTGCATGATGGGGAGGAATTCGACAGGGTAAAGTAGTCGACCAGGAACACGCAGAGGAGGAGGGAGTTTTTCCTGAAAGCCAGAGCGAGAGTTATTCAATCTATGGTTGGAGCCTTGTTATTGTCCTTCTTTTGTTGAGGTATGTATGCAGCTAGAACGAGTCGCATTGTTTCTGTTCCTGAGTCTGAAAGATGATCTTATGCCTTATGAAACCAAAACCTTATGGCATAATCAGGTATGCATCAATCCGCCTATATCTTTGTTTACAGGATAGTTGCATACACAATTAGGAGCTTAATTGCTTATGAGATATTAATCAACAATCTGATCTTTGTACCTTGATAGTAGAATAGTTATCCATATTTATAGTCGCGTCAAGAGAATAACTCAAATCTCTGTATGCCCTTTTTGTCTGGTAGTTGCCCAATTTATAATGAGGCATTTAATGCTCTGTTTTCTGGATATAAACTTTCTTTTCAATTCCCTCTGCTATCTTCCTCTCATGCGTCGATGTCTGGTTTCGCAGTCAGAAGTTCCTCCTTTTGTCGTTATTCTCAGTTGGCTAGTCCTGAGAACTAGAATGAATGCAGTCTTTTCCCTTCGCAGTCTCAAAAACCCATATTAGTGTTTATTAGTGTCTCATATCATAGTCAGATTTAGGCTGTGCGTCAAGTAATAGAGATTATGTGCAGCCGCTTAATTATAGATGTCACATAGAAATGGTGGTGCACTGGTAGATGGTTAAATGAGTATGTTCCCTAGTACAAGTTCTTGCAAAAGAATAATGTTAGGGTGAGCGTAGATTTCAGAACTATTATTGAAAATTTGGGGGCGTCCCCCTTTGAATATTGGCTCTGAGTACATGTGTTGTTGAACTATTGATGATAACACTTGAATATATATATAAATTCCTCATTTGCTCGAATTGGATCATGATGTATCCCATCTGTTGATTTAAGCAAATTCTTGTCATTGTTACTTAGTAAAGCTAAATATGCAGAACTGTATTTGTGTTGCAGATCTATTGATCATACAGTCATATACATTTGTCATCTGCTTGAATATGATGTTGAATTATTCCCTCTTCTGATTAGAATAAATATAACTCATTGATATTTGTTCTGCCTGCAGATAACAACTATTGGCAAGGTAGTGAGTGAATTAAGAAAACATAATTCAGAACAAATACGTTCCATGGCAAGGGAAACTTTGTTATAAAATGATATTTAAGTTGTTAAACTAGGATACCAGTCCAGTAGCAAACCTTGAGAGTATGTGTCACATCCCTTACATTGAGACTATGTTGGTTATGTATTTCAAATGCAATGTTAGTTGCGAATAACTGCTTTCGTGTGAATGTGAAATTGAGAATAAAATAGATGTTTCATTTATCATAACTGTAATGTTAACGATTTTTAATTCTACAAGTGAATTTAATGATTCATGAGAAATTTAATGAGGTCATATAAACCTTGAGAATGATCTAACCTTAATCCCAATCAGTGGATGCAGGATTGTTGATGCCGCGAGGGAAAGAGAAATATCATCAGGGAGAGGATGTGGTTCACAATGGATCAATTTGTCATCAAACTCGAGTCGGTGTATGACAGAGTTGCAAAGTTATAACCTTGGCCATAGGTAAACTAAAATAAGTATTGATTATTGAATTCAAATTAAAATATATAAATATCAATAGTTATCTTTAGAGAGGATTCCAAAAGATTGCTAAATATTAAAATAATAATATAAGGTAATTAATTAAAAATAAATAAATAAATAAATAATATAATTATAATCGACTAAGCTTGAATGGGAGGAGGGTCATCCGCCATAATCCCATCATGTTCCAGATGAAATAGATGGGGATCCAAGAAGTCACGGAGGCTGCATTCTTTTTTTACTTTTTTTCTTTCCACTTCATACCGCCGGGGGCAGGGGGGAAAGATCATGCAACTCTCGGAGACTCCATCTTCATCCTATGCTTCCTTTTCGTTTAAGTTCTTTTCTGTGGTTGCCATTCACACTTTGGCTTGCGTTTGGAATCTTCCTCTTGGTAACCATCGAGCCGTGCTTTGAATTGGAGGTCTGTCTTGCGTATCTTCCATTCGGGGGGTGGGGAGTCGAATTTCCATTCATCGTTTCGGTTATCTCCCTCCTCAGAGAGCACTCGGGTCCTATCGGCTAAATGAATTGCAGAGGGAAGAGTGTTGTTTTCAATTTTCAAAGTCATTTCTCAGCCAAGCTTAGATGCGTCTACTTGGTTTCACCATGACGGACTTAGCTGGAGGTCGAGGAGAAGACTAAGTCAGGGTGCCATTCGTTGGGATAACTCCCGAAGCGGAACTTCATCAATCTCGAATCATTTCTCAGGCACGTAAAACTATTACCGGATTTGACACTCCTACTTGTTAGATTGGAATCGAACCATAATTTATTTTGAAATTCCTTTTGAAATCTCATCTGTTGAAATTTAGTTTATCTCGAGTATTGGAAGAACGTAATTGAATGGAAACACTTAAAATTATCATGCTATGAAGCTTTTGTTTTATCGTGGTTTTTGGATGCTTTTAATTGCCGTGGAATGTAACCGAGTTCTGTTTTTATGAGTCAGAACCCTTATCTTCATCAAATCTGTTCTTGAAATTGTTTGAGTTTGATCCTGCAACCTGTTTATTCAATTCACCAAAGGCAGCCTGGTTGCTACTTGAACCATTGCAAATAATTGTCTCTTGGAGTTGAGCCGAGTTTCCTATCCTCTGTTTCACGATCCCTATTCCAAACTCTGAGTTTAGCAGGAAAATGAGTATCATCTGTAGATGCTCTACAGTGAATGAATTCCACCATACTCTCCTACCTATGCCATGGGAGTATATGTATTTATTGATATATCTTGTATCTCTTGTCTCAAGAAAATTTAGGGAATGGGTCTCTCTTCTGTCATTTAGAGTGTGTCTGATAGTTGACTCTGTTGTTCCTTTTGGGTGTGTCATTTAGAGTCCGAAATGCCGGTCATCTGAAACTGAAATAGTTCTAATCATCTTAAATCTAGGGTGCATTTAACCTCTCTGTCGTGATCAAGTCTTCATCCTTAAACTACTGTTTGATTAGAATGAATTCCCCGCCACATCGAGACCTTATCTGGCCTTCAGATGTTAAGACTGGGGAAACCTTATAATGCACTATCCTATTCTGCTCTCTCTCTCTCTATATATATATATATATATCTTTCTCTATAGATAAGTTCAATCAAACATCTACAAATGAGGAAGTTTATTTTTGAATTGAAGCCTAATTGAAGTCATATGGGTCATTAATTGGGAATTGAAAATATACATATTCCTTGGGTTAAGTTTCACCCTGAACTATAAAGAATGACAACCAACCCTGATATGGCAATATCATAATTTAATCTGTTATTAATTGCTGAACCCTGAATCATGAAGGAAGAATTGAAGTCATGACATTGAATAAATGTTTTCCTAAGGTCAAGATTTGACTTCGATCTAAGAGAAAGATTCTGAAATTGGGTTCAATTGAACCATTTGAAAAATTATCTAAGGAACTTGATCTATCTGATTTAACCGAATCCTCTCCTCTCTAAATAGAAGTTGGTTTTGGGCACATTATTGCTCACTGAGTCCTTCATGGGATAAATATGAGACTTGAAAATCCTTTATGCCAATGAATCTCCTTTATTATGTATGTAACTTGATGGTTAACTTATAACTTCGAATTAAGAAGAAATGGTAATTAAATTGCTATTATAAAATTATAACTCGAACAGAGAGTTGTCATGTCAAGCAAGGGTGAGAATGCTGACGACACAGGTGTGCCAGAGATATCGGCACAGGAGTGCCAGTAATATAAAAATCCTTGGCCAAGGTACGATGCTAGATTCTGCATCTGTTAGCTATCAAGTATCGGACATACCATTGATCAGAGTGACCTTTCTAGTTGGGAGGTACCCTTAGTTAGGTCGATCAGGAGGTATAGGTCCTTGACACCAGGCTTAGAGGCATGATGATAAATTGATCCATGTTGATTACCCTCGTGAAGGGTGGGTTCTTTAGTTGAAGAAACTCGGGAGACCAGTAGGTCTTGGTTGGGCGGTAAAGCCCCTGATGATAATTCTCTTTCCCTCGATAAAGATTTCCAAGTGTGATGGTATGGAGATGATGTCAAATGGATTTCTTCCTCTCTCGTAAATCCAGGTACATGCAATGGTAATTGAATTTCTATTTCATCTATGCCATGAATGCTATTCTTTATGTTAATGAACATTGTAAGATTCTCAGATACTTAGTGAGATAGTTACTTGAATTTATTCAGTTGTTATATTGTTTCATAGCTGTAGTAATTATTCGTTATCTTCTGGAAGCAAGAAAAGTAATTATTATTCTTCTGCAATTTCCTGTTAGATGTTTATAGTTAATAGTTTCTTTTCAGCTGAAAATGAAATTAAAAGTTAGTCGATGAAGTGTATAATGTAACGACATCTGAATTGAATTCTCTTTTCCGTCTAGCTGCAAATGAAACCCTAGTTTGGCAGTTATTTAGTTATTGATCTGCCATGAACAGTTGGTGGAAAACTGTTGAACGATTCATGTGAGCTGAAACTGAAAATTAAAAAGATAATTGCATGTTTGAGTTAGTTGGATCAATTTGGAAACCCTAGTTTCGAAAACAAGTTAGTTGCAGTTCAGCTGAAAGTTAGTTGTCAGTTGAAAATTTTAAACTGTAGTCTGGGAAGGTTGTTACATATGGTATCAGAGCTACCAGGTTCGACACTGAACCTTGGGGCTCATCATGCAACTCAGAAAACTGAACCAGCATTGGAAACCTTGAAAATTTTATGCATTGGGTCTATCGCAGGAAGTGATTATTGTTGTGAACAAATTATGCAATTGAGTCTATCACAGGAAGTGATAGCTAATCCTGTAAACAAATCTTGTACTGAGTCTATCACAGGGAGTGATAGCCTTTCTGTAACCATTGGAATTGAATCTGTCACAAGAAGTGATGATAATTTTTGTAAACAATTTTGTTTCTAACTGTTAAATGCTCTTAGAAATAATTTGAGTTATCATGTAGTTATGAAATCATTCTACCTAAGTTAAGGCAAGGTATGCCTAGGGTACCGAGATGGTGATCAAAACTTAAATAATAGCTTAATTTGGACTTGTGGGCTAAAGGATTGGAAAGATCCAGAAGCAATCAACCAAGTGCAGGGGCATCTGAGCATCGGAAATCCTTGAAATTATATCAAGATAGGATGAACTCTGGTCTAACTTCTAGATGGTTCAGAAAGAGCCAAGTGGAATTAAAGGATCAAGATGATAAGAAAAATAATAGTCAGGAACAACATGTTGTTGCATGAAATATAGCTTGAGAAAAGGGGAAGCAGATTAGTGTTTTATCTTTTAATTCCTTGTGGAGTCTAGAAGAATGAGTCAGTAATTGAATGGATGTTTAATTACTTTATGGAAGAGGAGTTACCTCATATTGATAATATTGTAAGATCACAAATTAAGTTGTTTGAGGATATCACTTTTGGTTCTTCATCGGACCGATGAATCAGGAGTTGTAGGATTTGTTTTGTTATGACAGGAAGTTGTTGTCATGAGCAACATGAAATGCAGATATCATATGACAAGATGATGGGTAACTTAAGGTGACAAGTTTGTTAGCTACATGCATGGTCTGCAATGTTACTGGAATGATAAATACTTGTTAGAAGAATATTGACTATATGACAACAGAGCATTCACTATGTTCTGTAATGAATTACGTATGAACCTTTTGATCAGATCTCAAAACATATTTACATGGCAATCAACAAGAAAGAACTTTGATTTTTATGGTACCTCAGGAAGTATTGGCTTATATGGTGCATTATAGTTATTTCATATACTTATTTTGTCAAGAGCTTAAGATGAAATTGGTTCCTCCTCTTAGCAGAAATTGTATTTAGGCCAGTGGCAGTAAATTTCATGGTACAGATATATTCATACAAATCTTGGATAAGCATCATTAGTAGAACTCCTGGACAGGTTCCTACGATTGGCACTACAGAGACATTACCTTGTGAATAGAGCTAATGAAGACAACAACAACATAATTTAAGTGATGGAGAGTATTAGCCAAATCATCTCTTGAAGACACAAAGTAAATGGTAAGAGTTTAGTGTTTGAAACCCTCATTGACCTCTCGTCACATAAAATTATTGTTCAAAATTCAGTTCATGAATGGTACAAAGGTGATGGAGCAGTTAAGTAGACAACTTGTGCGAATGTGTAAATCCGTAAAACATTTCTGTTGATACACCAAGTTTATATGTGATGTTGATAAAATTTGCAACTCTGACATGCTTAGTTATTGTTACTTACCTGAGAAGAGATAGAAGATCAGTGTTATGAGTTAATAAGAATGTGAGTGTTGCGGTTCAAATATGACACAAAGCTTGTTTTTCTACAAGGTTATTACAAATCTTCTTGGAAACACTTGTCAATGGCATAATGACTCTGATATCTTTATCTATAGCATTTTTGATAGCGGTAAACTTAGTAATGACAACAAAAGGACATACAAAGTCACAGGTATATGGTATTCTTTAAATTGGTGGAAACTCGATACAAATGATATTTGATTGGTTTCTCAGTTGGTTAAGCCACCGATGATCATTAAGTAGGTATCTGTAACACATGTTATGAACAGGAACATGCATACCATGGATATGAATATAGTACATTGATTTCCTCATATGTGTCACAACACAATACTTTGGTCGGATAGTTGTACAGAGCTCATTGGAAAAGCTTTTCATGCTTAATTCTTACACCGGTTGCTAGTGATTACATTATTGTTATCTCAAGGGTGATCTATTGGAATGGAAAGTGGAGAAAATGGTATAGAACCAGGAAATACTGTTCACTGAGATTTCCGAGAAAACCAACTACTGTAATTAAGTATAAGAAAGGATGGAAGTTTTGAGGAACTTATTGTTTGATGCATTGGTAACATAGTCTCTAACCTGATGTAAGTTTTTGGAAGGACTGTTAGCAGTGCAGTAACCCACTCTTTTGTTAGTAACTTAGTCAAGTCACGTAGTGCATAAGGAATGTTCCTCTAGATTATGGCACTTCTTGAAAGTTGGTAAAATCTCTTTTTAATATTGGCAAGGAATGTCGTTGTGTTATTTAAATTTGAAATGGTTTAACTATGGAAATTTGAAGATTATTATTTAAGACCAGTTGGTTAGAATTTGACTAAGTGCCGAGAATAAGTTCATTCTCTTGGTTATTGCTGAAATTAAGTCTATTTATAATTTGATATAAAGCTAAGCATTGTGGGGGTTACCCACAAATAATTTGGTTGTTCTCTATGTTTGATGAAATGTACATCTTTATCATGTCTTGGATGGACCTCTAATGGAACCTATAAGAAGTAAATTTTAAGAAATATACCTTGTATATTTAACTTTACAAAGGAGGAAACCTTGTGTTATGGTATGTGGGTGGACAGGTAGTCCAGTAAGCCCAAGTGTTTAGTCTCTCCAAGTCGAGCAGGGTGGTGATATACTCAGCCAACCAGAGTTGTCGTACTTAGTAGGAGGATATCCTTAGGAGTGCGACAGAGCTGGTTAAGTGGGGTACACACCAGAGCTCAGATGGCAACTAATGGGGCATCCCTCTTTAATGGCAAGCCGAGTCTTGGAGAACAACTAGATTGGAAATAAATTTTGATTTTTCTCTCGTAGTTGTTTAATAGTTTATTTAACAATACATTAGATAAATGAAATTGGTGTATGACGAAAATCTTTCAGCTAGAAAAGAGAAGGTTGATGTTAACCTTTGGTGAAATTCTTTCGGTCAACCTGTGTAAAAAGTAAATGTTTGCTATACTTAGGAAGAGTATTCATCTTTATGGTGTAGTTATAACCACTTTTATAATTTTGCAATCAAGACGATTCAATAGACAAAAAAAAAAAGATGTTGAATTCCTGTAAGCTGGGTAAGCTAGAAGGCAGGATTATCATTAGTCTTGAAATGTTATCTAAAATGGAAAACAAATCAAACTGATCATAAAAGATTGGTGAAAGCTATTAACAAATAGAAAAGCTAAATAAACGCCAACAGGAAGGATTATGAAGAAATCCTTTAAAAATTTCCTTATCTATTAAGAGCAATTGAGAACATTATATTTATCCTTATGTTTCATTTGAAGACTTTGAATAAACAATCATCGAGGATGATGATTCTTAAGGGGAGGAGTATGTCACATCCCTTACATTGAGACTATATTGGTTATGTATTTCAAATGCAATGTTAGTTGCAAGTAACTGCTTTCATGTGAATGCGAAATTGAGAATAAAATAGATGTTTCATTTATCGTAACTGTAATGTTAACGATTTTTAATTCTACAAGGAATTTACCGATTCATGAGATTTAATGAGTCATATAAACCTTGAGAATGATCTAACCTTAATCCCAATCAGTGGATGCAGGATTGTTGATGCCGCGAGGGAAAGAGAAATATCATCAGGGAGAGGATGTGGTTCACAATGGATCAATTTGTCATCAAACTCGAGTTGGTGTATGACAGAGTTGCAAAGTTATAACCTTGGCCATAGGTAAACTAAAATAAGTATTGATTATTAAATTCAAATTAAAATATATAAATATCAATAGTTATCTTTAGAGAGGATTCCAAAAGATTGCTAAATATTAAAATAATAATATAAGGTAATTAATTAAAAATAAATAAATAAATAAATAATATAATTATAATCGACTAAGCTTGAATGGGAGGAGGGTCATCCGCCATAATCCCATCGTGTTCCAGATGAAACGGATGGGGATCCAAGAAGTCACAGAGGCTGCATTCTTTTTTTACTTTTTTCTTTCCACTTCATACTGCCGAGGGCGAGGGGGAAAGATCATGCAACTCTCGGAGACTCCATCTTCATCCTATGCTTCCTTTTCGTTTAAGTTCTTTTCTGTGGTTGCCATTCACACTTTGGCTTGCATTTGGAATCTTCCTCTTGGTAACCATTGAGCCGTGCTTTGAATTGGAGGTCTGTCTTGCGTATCTTCCATTCGGGGGGTGGGGAGTCGAATTTCCATTCATCGTTTCGGTTATCTCCCTCCTCAGAGAGCACTTGGGTCCTATCGGCTAATTGAATTGCAGAGGGAAGAGTGTTGTTTTCAATTTTCAAAGTCATTTCTCAGCCAAGCTTAGATGCCTCTACTTGGTTTCACCATGACGGACTTAGCTGGAGGTCGAGGAGAAGACTAAGTCGGGGTGCCATTCGTTGGGATAACTCCCGAAGCGGAACTTCATCAATCTCGAATAATTTCTCAGGCACGTAAAACTATTACCAGATCTGACACTCCTACTTGTTAGATTGGAATCGAACCATAATTTATTTTGAAATTCCTTTTGAAATCTCATTTGTTGAAATTTAGTTTATCTCGAGTATTGGAAGAACGTAATTGAATGGAAACACTTAAAATTATCATGCTATGAAGCTTTTGTTTTATCGTGGTTTTTGGATGCTTTTAATTGCTGTGGAATGTAACCGAGTTCTGTTTTTATGAGTCAGAACCCTTATCTTCATCAA
>VDFB02240363.1:0-28238 GCA_007258455.2 Sequoia sempervirens
TCCTACATGTTTATACGAGCTATAAACTAAAACATATGCCAAACAATTTGAATGGTTTCCATAAAGAAGTTGCTCATTTTGATTTCATTTGACTCTGCATACCCAATAAGGCACTAGTCTCTGCATTTTATCATTTAGTGTCATTCATTCTTTACATCTGTTAACTGAACATATTAGGTTTTAGTTTTAATATTGTTATACAATTTATACCAAATTCTAGTTTTATTTGTCCACTCCCATCTGCCATTGTGGGAAAAACATTTCAAGAGAGATAAGCACAAGTCAAGTCTACCTCACTCATATAGGTACACCCGCCTAGGTCTTGTAGCACCTAAAGAGTAGAAGGTTCAATTCATTTGGCCTTGTCTAATATCCTAAAATGTTGTGAAAGCTTGGCAACCTTTCGTGGTTCAAACCTACGTTTTTGAGAGCTAACAAATTGGCGACTCTGCTGGGGAATATTATTGTAGGATATCTGGTTGAAGATTGTATAGATTCATTGAAGAAAAAGTCATAATTTGAAGTTTCAGAAAAAGTGATTTCACTGGGGATATACTCAAGAATAGTTTCATTTTTCTCATTTTTCACAAAGTGAGTGGCGACTCTAACAAGAAAATTGCATCAATTCATCATGAATGGTAGAAGATCCCAATATAAGGGAGGTCCTGTTGAAGGTTCTGCTAGTAATAGTAAATGGACACAAAAGGGTGATAAGGATGATAAGGGTAAGAAGAAAGAGGATGACATGTGTATAAAAAATAAAGACAAAACAACAAGACCACATTGTGAGACATATGACCGTTATGATACATGGAGAGATTATTCAAGCACAGAGCCTTGTACCCCAGAAGAACAAAAAAATCCCTTTTATAATCCTCAGAAACAAGCAGAGTTCGATGCTAAACTTGAAGCTGAATGAATTAGATATCAACAGGAATATGATCGAAGAATGGAAGGTAATCAAGATGAGCTTATTGATCATGTAATTCCTCAAGAAAACTATGAATTCTCAACTCATGAAGAGATAGAAGCATAGTTTGAGTTTCATAAACAAGAAGTAGAAAGAGAAAAAGCTGAACAGGAAAAGATCCAAATGATAAAAGTAATTCAAGACTTGAAATTGTAGGAAGCTCAAATTAAAGCTCAGGTAGTTAATCTTTCAAAGTATGTGCCATCTCATAAACAAGGAAACAATAATGTAGGATCTTCATATCAGCCAAAGGTTCCTTAGAATTAGATTGGAAATCAATACAAGCAGCCAAATCATCCACCATATACTGCAACACATTATACAAATACACAACCACCTCATGGTCAACATTACATGCCACATCATCACGCGCAATACAATAATCCAATGTACCAATATCAGTATCCACCTAACCCTCCCCCTCAACAATATACAACAATGATTAGACAATTTGATTTGACAGGGTTTCAATTATACCCTTACTCTATGGATAGCAGCTGGAGAAGTCTTGTCCTCAAATTTGCAGGGAGTAGTGCAATTACTGCTAAAGATCATTTGAAAATTTTTAATGCTTTTATTCAAGATTTGGATATACCATATGAAGACTTACATATGAGGTTGTTCATGATGTCACTCACTAAAGAAGCTAGGGATTGGTTCAATGGCCTACCAACAGCCTCTGTTGGTTCTTTTCAAGAATTTCAGGATCGATTTCTAGAACAATATGGAAACCTATGTGCACCAGATGCTGCTTTTCATGAATTAGTGGGAATTCAAAAAAATTAGAACAAATCAATTTATGATTTTAATCAGAGATTTAACAAATTGCAAAATAAGATACCACTAGGGTTCAAGTTGCCAGACTCAGTAGCTTTGAGTGTCTATTTGAAAGCATTTGATCCAAAAATAGGGTATGAACTAAGAAATAGGTTTCCAAGAGATTTACCTGAAGCCCAGAAGATAGCATTAACTATTGAAAACAATAGGAAGGCTGTTGGGATGATCAGTAGGAGAGATAATCCTAGGGCTCCTCAGCAAGTAAATAATTATCAGTACAAATAGGAGAACATGTACAGAAGTAAGAGGCCTAGGTTACATGATATGCCTTATAATACAAGTTGGAAAGATGGAAAACCTATAATTGATAGACCTAGGAACAAGGAAACAAATGATCCATTAAGGAAGAAGGGTGCATGTATGTTAATAACAATTATTTTTGTGAAATATTTGATAAGCCACATTCCCTAGATTATTGTGTTGTAGCCCAAAGAATGCAAGAAGAAGGAATGTTAATGGGAAACGGTGGAGAAGATCACACAGTGTATTTGACTTCAAATACTTTTCACCATGTTGAGGAGAAATACTCATCTTCAAAAGATGAAGGATATGAGTAGGATGTTTCAAATCAGAGGTACAATGTCCATATGGTTAAACATCAGGTTCTTTCAGACTCAGAAGAAGATTATACAAATCCACATTCTGTTGAGATGCCTACTCAGTGTAGTATGAGGAAACTCACTGAAGAGGAGATAAAGAGGTTAACCATTGTTGCAGTTGAAGAAGAAAAGAGTAAGTACTGGTTGATAAATAGGACAGTGAATGAGAAGGAAGGTGTCCCCAGGGGAATTTTTAAGAAGGATCAAAAAGTGGCACAAGGAATTTCGAAGAAAACAAAAAACAAATAACATGATAAGAGTGAACAAAAGCCTATCCAAAAGGAGGAAGTTAAATAGTTACACAAAGAAGTGCAAAAGACTGATCAAAAGGAAGAAAAAGGAGAAACATTGGAGTAGAAGAAAATGATTAAGGCAGAAGGTTCCTCTTTTGACTTCACTCAGGCTTTATCCCAAGTAAAAATGTTTGTTCCACTACTTGAGATGATGAGAATCAAGGAGTATAGGGATAGTGCAATTCAATTGATATCAAGTGGAAACGAGATGGCTACTAAAATGATTAACAAGAAAGAGAAAGTGATTGCTCCTGAAGTGTGTTTAAATGATGTATTGGTAAGTTCCCCACAGGTTGAACCTTTCTTCACCACACTGCTTATAAACAACAAGTTGTTGAGGAATTGCATGATAGACTTTGGTGCTGCAATCAATATCATGCCAGTTGATATTATGAAACAACTAGGCATGTGGATAGATAGTAATGAAGGGAAATGCTATGCAATGGATAGTAGGCATGTTCTAGTAGTAGGTGTTATGAAAGGTGTTGAAGTCAAATTAGCTACTGATCCTCAGGTGGCCTACAATATAGATATAACTGTAATTGATACTCCTCAGTTTGGAATGATTTTGTCAAGACAGTGGACGACAACAGTTGGGGGAAATGTACAATTTGATTTATCTTATGCAACAATTCTAGTGAATGGACAAGAAGTTAAGTTGTATAGGGAGTTGAGGATGAACCCAATTGTAGATTGTGTACCTCAAGATCAAGTCAATTGTTTCTGTGATGTGGTTCTTGGAAATTTTAAGATAGAACCAACTCAGCCAGAGTTAATCAACAATGATCTAATTGATAAACATGTAGCAAAGAACAGTGATGGTGTGTGGAAAATGTACTTAATGGAGCTTGCTGTAATGCCCAAAAATTTCCACCAAAATATAGTTAAGAACAAGACACAACTTTCAAATTTCGACCATAACCACTAACGTAACACCCAAAGACTACTCCCTATACCTGCACTTTATGAAAGCATAACAAAATTTGACCAATAAATTATAAGGACTCAACCATCTACACATTTGTTTTTGACATTCAAGGTTGGGTTTCAAGTGGAGATATGGAATCCACATCACCAAGGTAGACTTTATTAGTTCCATGAACTCATCAATAATCACAAACTTAGATCAAGTCACGAGTTATGCAAATATAATATATATTTCAATAGTATCTTTAAGTATATTCAATAAGAGAACAAGCCTAGGGGCCAGACCTAATTCCTCAGGGGCTCGTCTCTGACGGCCTTGCCTACATATATAATTTGCAGAGGAACCATAGTTCGACAACTGGACATTGACCATCTCACACATGGTTGGATGGAAAAAGGGGTAACCCTTAGGCTCAAGAATGACTCTACCACAATCACACTCATAACTAACAAAATCTAAAATCAATTCTCTACTCAACTTCATACTATGCCTAATCCATTGATTATACACAAAAAAGAAGTGGGTACACAACCCTTTCTAGGGTCTATTACCCCAGACAGTTTCATAGTCGGCTACCACCCACTTAGGTGAAGTTGGGGATTGATGAAACCTGTCGAGAATATACTAAAGGGATAAGGAGAAAAGACATAAATACCCACATTGGCATGAACAATGCCACAAGGTAACATACTTGTGACTGATTCTTTATTACAACCAAAACAACACAAAATTACCCCGAGGGTTTTAAACAAAATAAGAAGAATGAACTGGATCATACTTCCATTAATTATGATTACTCAACCAACTGAATGTTCATTTCTCCACTCTTATTATCTAAGTATTATTCTTAGTTCCTTTGAACTATTGTTTGCATCAATTAGTTCAAAACTAAAATATAAAGTTGTAACGCAGAAATCAAGTTCCGAGCATATTTAGTTAACTCTAACACCATAGATTAAGCCATACATTACTTAAGGCCTCAAGATAATTTGAGACATTACCTCCATAACCTTTCCACCACTCCTTTTATATAAGAAGGACAATATAAAAGGGTACTACCTAACCAATATCATGCAAGGTTAAACATGTTACAATCCTAATGCATTGTACCAAGTATGAATTGTGAACTAGGTTGTATATAAGCATTATAATTCTACAATATCATTTATTGTTGAGGGTGGTTTATTTTAGCAAAAATATGCTTTTTCATGCCAAAGGCTACATGATGAACCCTTAGTTCCATCCTTTTACCATAATATCCTCACAAAGTTTTCAATAAAACCTTTAGTTATTTATCGCACTTTCACATTTTTATTTTTATTTTATGTAAATTTGTGAGTCTTGTTCCCCTTTTCAAAAATCAATAAATAAACAAATAAATCTTCATGTTTAGATAGGACACAAGCTTACAACGTAAGGTTACTATATATACTTTTGAAATTCTAGGTGAATTAAAATGGAATACAAAGTCGAATAAGAATAACAATAGAATCAATTAGTTATGTTAATACAAGCTCACCAACTGTGCATATGAAAAATGATCAAACCCTTAGATTCTTGTATTCCAATTTTAATCTAATGGTTAATCACAACTAACACCTGAAGTTGGATTCCACTATTAACAAGCTATGGTTATAAGGAAAGAGAATAAATTACCCCTATAAAGGAATTTATCATTTATGAGAATAAGGATAATTTAAACTCCATAATCTAATTTCTAGCATTGGTATCTCGTTGAGATACTTATAAGACGAAATTAATTCCTTAGATATTCTAGATTCTAGTTCCTATGAGATTTAGGAATAATTAACTTATAAGATTTCAACTCTCGATAAATTAAAACCATTCAATCTACTCGTTAAGTGATATATTTCTTAAATTCTCCCCTTGAAAATCATCTTTTAGTGAATTAATTATCCATTTTATCTACTCCTTAAATGTTATTCCCATTTTTCTTGCATCCTCTACATTCAATCAAATCTTAATGAATTAGATAAACATTCCACATGTTCTATGAAAGATATCCATTTATTACTTATAACCTCCACTTACAATCGAACCCTAAATGATTTTAATAATCCTCATATCTATTTTGAAATGATATACACATATTTCCTAAACCCTCTATATACAATCATCTCTTGATGAATCAAATAGTTATTTATATTTCTTTAACTCCTCTATAAACAATTAACTCTTTGAGAGGCACATCATTTCCAAGATACTTCTATAGAAGGTATCACCATCAATGAATAAACAAGATTTCTAAATTATCATTAAAAATGATGAGACTTGAAATCTATACTCTATGTTCTTTTAGAACTTAACAAAATGCCCTTTAAACACATTCAATCAATAAATAAACATGATTCCTAAATTACCATTCAAAGCGGTGATCTACCCTAAACAAGAATTGCATATTACTTTATCAAATACTAGCTGATACCTAGGTATATCTCTTTAATGAACTATCTCTTAACAAGTGTTGTATTCTACTATCTAAAGATGATTTGATGTATAATGGAACTTTGGAAAAACTACATAAATTCATAAAGAAAATTACTTAAAGCTCCTTAACTGGTCTAATAAAAAAGAATATAATTCTTAGATAATTCCTTTCATAAGGACTTCACATTGTTCTAATGTTATTGTCACGCCCCGCTGTGCGAACCCTGAAGGAACTAAAACAACAGAACAATTTTTTTTAAAAAGAATATAATAACATACTTAAGTATACAACATAACAAAGTATTAAGAGGCACAACTAGTTCCAATGGGGTACACGAAGTGACATGACTACACTAACCCATAACAATGATAATAAGATAACAATAATTAACAATTACGTAAATCTATTCATTCCCATTTCATCATTTAAAATATCTATCAACTATATTCATATTAATAACATATGCACATATGACAATACATGGAATTATAAAGATATAAAGTGTTACATATTTCGATAGATACAACTCAACATAACCAACTATAACAAATGATCCTGAATAAATACATGGCTTGAATAAACATTACATCCAAATGATAGTAGAATACAATTGATTGAAAATACAACTCAATAACCACATATACAATTTACAACAAGGTCATCCCAACACACGTGGGAGACAATACACCAATGAATACATTACATATGAAGTATATACATCAATCTGGTACATAAGGACACTGGATCATCAACATCCGCCAAAACCTGCAAGTAAAAGATACATCTGCAACAGAAGAGGGAACCCAATGGGGTGCGAAGCACGTTCCACCCAACCACCCCCGTGCTGAGAGTAGACAAGGAAGGGTCCCCGACCAAGCACGTCTAACAATAACACAAAACTAACTCCAGATAGACAACTTAACATCAAAGACCACTAGAAACTCAACAACGACAAATCCAAAAGGCACAACAACAAACCACAGATGAACATAACAATAAAACACCTTTCCAAAATTACAACTAGTCACACTCACAATGTCAATGAAACTCAAGACATAATATCAAAGACTACTTTCAACAATAACCAAAGACAAATCAATAAATCACTTCTAGAGGACTTCAGTAAAGCAACACAAACAGAATGTTAGAGTAGAGTGTCATCGCATGGTTTCACATGGATTCTCCAGACAACCTATCACAAGGTGCCGCCTCCATCTCTACATGGATTCTCTAGACAACCAAGTTAAGGTGCCGCTTCCATCTATGGTTCTCCTGACAACCTATCTCAAGGTGCCGCTCCATAGGGTTACTCATGCAGAGCCATTGACCTTTCGTGAGGACAAGGTAATGACCTTGCCAACCACGGCCTTCTCAGTCCCCTTTAGTCTATGATAGCACTAACAGGTGGACGAGGCTTCACAATTATCTTATTAGTGTTTAATCCCCACCCGTGGTTTATTACTTAGGTTATCACTGATTAATACAACTCTATGTGGGTTACCCTGACAGCCCCTTTGTGCGCCGGCCCCCACTAGAGCCACTCTC
This sequence comes from Sequoia sempervirens, assembly GCA_007258455.2. NCBI lineage: Eukaryota > Viridiplantae > Streptophyta > Pinopsida > Cupressales > Cupressaceae > Sequoia > Sequoia sempervirens. Next base: position 7,622 of record VDFB02240363.1, read on the forward strand.
TCTACACACTCTAGCACAAGAATACCCAACTCAACAGGATTGTATCAACAAGGAAGAAAGAACTGAACCAACATTGGATCAACCGCGAGGCATACCCCTCTCGCCCAAAATCATACGTATAACGTTTACAAATAGTACAATCCACGTGTACATTAACCAAAGCCAAAACCTAAAATCAACCATCAAATTACAATCTCAAATACAACTCACAGTATCTCTACCTCTGGAAGTTCTAAACACTACTTAGGTTCCTATCACTAGAAGAGTTAATTCTAGGGTTCCCACATGACCTAAACCCAAAACAAAGAAAATTAAATTAAATAAAATGAATAACTCAAACGTGCATAAATCATAGATCAACGCCAAACAAACTACAAGCACAGTAAATTTCACCAAATCAATGAACCAATTAAACGAATATATTCAATTAACTAACAAAAACACGTATTTTAATTCTAATTTTTCAGATTAACTATAACAATGCAAACTATGAAAAAAAAATCATCTATTAATACTAAAATCTATTGTGAGAATAGTCTTAACTCTACACACACATATAAATTATTAAAAATATATTAAAGATAAAATATTTTTATAAAAATCATTTTACCAAAAAAAAATATATTACAAACTTCATTAAAAATTATATATATATATATTTTTAAAAAGAAATTATAATTTTAATTAAATATAAATATAAATAAATAAATAAATAAATAAATAAATAAATAAATATATATATATTTATATTTATTTAAAATCAAAATAAAATAATATAAAATAAACGAATTAAATAAAAACACATAAAAAAAAACAAAGCGGTTGAAAACGTAGGACCCAAACCTCCTACGAGGGTGGAGGTGCTATGCTCCCCTTGTGGGAGGCGCGTCCCAGTTTGCGCGACCTCAGTGTGTCTTGGAGGCTCGTGGTGGTAGCACATGCTATACCTACCGAGGCTGGAGTGGGTGAAGTGCGGCCGGTAGACCACCCACCTACATTAATAAAATAAAGCTTATTTTATATACATATATATATATATTTTTTTTTCATTTTGTTTCATTTTCAAAACTGAAATGAAACAATAAATGGATTTCAAGATTCCAGTTGTGGGATTAAATATTTCATTCGGAATAAATTTGAAATCCAAGATAAGTATATATTTGCTTATACAATTTTAAAAGCCAGAAGGTTATATATATATATCAAGAGATTCAAAAAATAAATTTATTTAAATAAATTATTTTCTCAACAGACCTAAAATAATCTATACATAAATAATCTATGCATAAGAACAACTAATAAATAAAAAACAATAATTTCACTTTAAAAGAGCAATTGTTTTCCATTATTATATATTTTATGAGGGGCTTTCAGAAGATTTTTCAATAAACTCTAAAATAGATCTGACTTTAACATTTGACCTTCAATTAAAGATGAATTTTATTTCAAAATAAAAGATTTCACTACGAAACTATAAAATTTCACAGAGGTTTACTAATGTTTTCAACAGAAAATACAGGGGTTTCATACGAACAACTTTTCAAAACACAAAAATTCATTCAATCAATTTTCGAAAACCTAGCAACTAGATTTATTACAGAACAATGAAATATTAATAATTTAAAAGGAGAATACCTGTAGTCCTTTGCCTGACAAATAATCCTTTCTGTAATCTCCTCTCAAATTCCTCCTGCAGTTCCTTCTCGATCGCCTCCTGTAATTCTCTTTTCGAAACTCTCTATCTTCCAATCAATTGTTTTCCCTCAAGTTTTTTTTTAACAAAAATTCTTTTCTTTTCTTTTTAATTTTCTTTTCCAGATCCAAAAACAAAGAGAAAACTTCTGTCTGCATCATTCTCCCATAAAAAAAATAATAAATCAAAATAAAGATCAATAAAGCTCTTACGCTTTCTTTTCTCAAAAGCCTCCTCCTATTGGTCCTTTTATTTTAAAAGAAGCACACTTATCTAAAATTTTAATTAAAATAATTTATTTAATCAAGATATTATCTGTACATGATTTGCTAATTTAATATTAATAAAAAGATATTATTTAATTATCTTCAACAATATTTATTTAATTTAATTATTATCCACAATATTAATTTAGAATGTTGTTTACTCTTTTAATAAATTAAATCACTTTTTAATTTATAATATATTTAAATTTAATATTCAACTAACACACAATTAAATCAAACAACTAAACAACTTTAATCAATTATCATATAAAATAAGGTTAATTAAATAAACATGAACCAAAACTAAAATGTATACTTCAACAATCAAACTACACAATCAACAAGAATGAAAACTTCAGTCATAACACGACTCACAACAGACGACGGACTTGGGACGAGGACACTTCCAAACCTACTCCCTTTTTCAACATTTTTACCCGTTGGGTTAATTTATTGCTCGCCCTGTCCTGCCGAAGCAGGTGGAATCGAGACTTATTCCTGCAATCCTGCATCCAAATAAACGTCAAGTAGCACATGTATATATATATATATATAATCAACCTCCTACCATGAGAAGGAATTGCAGTGTAGCAGGGCACTCGTGAACGAGTGATGCTACACTGTCCTCTCACCTAATCTATTCTAACAATTATAATATCAATGACGAGCTAACATTTCTAACCAAATTGATCATAAAATAACATGATATTTAACTACTGCATCAAAACTAGAATTATTAAACTATTGCATTACAAAATAATACTGAATCCAAATAACATGATCACCAAAGAATCATCACATCGACATATAAAACATAAATGAAAATCTATTTGAATAAACAATAATCCAAATCAACACACCCAGTATCATAAATCATACTAATAATGTCACAAGAGGCAAACAACTAAACTATGCATCCACACACACCAGATCGATGAATCAATCGTCATCACAACACAATATCACACTAACATATAAAGTATCAAATAGTAGCAAATAGTATCAGAATTATGGGGGTATTACATCCTCCCCCCCTAGGATATGGCTTACTCCTGGAAGCCATTAAATAGATAAGAGTAAGCACACAACAACTACGCAGAGAACACGCCACAAATCTCTATAACTAACCACATAGTCATTCATTTCCTATTACCTTATTCCGTAATTCATACCATATAACATGCAAAAGTAACTCCAAAACCACATAGGGTCAATCAGGCAATCGCTTGCACAATGAGGTAAAGAACAAGAAGACATACAAGGGTGGACATAACAACAAGGCTGGTAGTCATCCACCACACACAACACACAAAATTCACACACTACACAATTTTCCATAATGCATTCTTCCAGTAGGAAGGATATCGGTGCATTGTACACTACACCGAGGGTCCTATCCCTTCCACTAGTTTCCTGCGTCATTGGACCTACACCACGTAACAACGACTTCCGGGTAGCCCAATCAGATCAACCCAAAAAGGAAAATATAGACTAATGAACAAAGCACCTAGGTCAATGCCATGGCTCATAATGCCTAGAGTATTACCTACGCAACTGACAACTTAATGGGTCCACATTATCCCAGAGCGCCCAGTGTTTAAACTTGGGCTCTGATACCAAGCTGTCACGCCCCGCCGTGCGAACCCCAAAGGAACTAAAACAACGGAACAATTTTTTTTTTAAAAGAATATAATAACATACTTAAGTATTACAACATAACAGTATATTAAGAGGCACAACTTGTTCCAATGGGGTACACGAAGTGACATGACTACACTAATATAGCTGCGCGATAATAAGATAAGAATAATTAAAGTGCGTAAAATCTATTCATTCCCATTTCATCATTTAAAATATCTATCAACTATATCCATATTAATAACATATGCACATATGAAAATACATGGAATTATAAAGATATAAAGTGTTACATATTTCAATAGATACAACTCAACATAACCAACTATAACAAATGATCCTGAACAAAGACATGGCCTGAATAAACATTACATCCAAATGATAGTAGAATACAATTGACTGAAAATACAACTCAATAACCACATATCTGATTTTACAACAAGGTCATCCCAACACCGTGGAAGACGGCACCAATGAATACATTACATATGAAGTATATACATCAATGCAATTTTTACCAAGGACGGATCATCAACATCCGCCAAAACGCAGAAGTAAAAGACATCTGCAATGGGAAGAGGAACCCAATGGGGTCTTGAAGCCGTTCCACCAGCCACCCGTCTTTGAGAGTAGACAAAGGAAGGGTCCCGGAGCCAAGCCGCGTCTAACAATAACACAAAACTAACTCCAGACATACAACTTAACATCAAAGACCACTAGAAACTCAACAACGACAAATCCAAAAGGCACAACAACAAACCACTGATGAACATAACAATAAAACACCTTTCCAAATTACAACTAGTCACACTCACACCATCAATGAAACTCAAGACATAATATCAAAGACTACTTCCAACAATGACCAAAGACAAATCAATAAATCACTTCCAGAGGACTTCAGTAAATCAACACCAATAGAATTTTAGACGAGAGTGTCATCACATGGTTTCACATGGATTCTCTAGACAACCTATCACAAGGTGCCGCCTCCATCTCTATATGGATTCTCCAGACAACCAAGTAAAGGTGCCGCTTCCATCTATGGTTCTCCTGACAGCCTATCTCAAGGCGCCCCTCCATAGGGTTACTCATGCAGAGTCATTAACCTTTCGTGAAGACAAGGCAATGACCTTGCCAACCACGGCCTTCTCAGTCCCCTTTAGTCTGTGATAGCACTAACAGGCGGACGAGGCTTCACAATTATCTTATTAGTGTTTAACCCCCACCCGTGGTTTATTACTTAGGTTATCACTGATTAATACAACTCTATGTGGGTTACCCTGACAGCCCCTTTGTGCGCCGGCCCCCACTAGAGCCACTCTCTCTACACACTCTAGCACAAGAATACCCAACTCAACAGGATTGTATCAACAAGGAAGAAAGAACTGAACCAACATTGGATCAACCGCGAGGCATACCCCTCTCGCCCAAAATCATACGTATAACGTTTACAAATAGTACAATCCACGTGTACATTAACCAAAGCCAAAACCTAAAATCAACCATCAAATTACAATCTCAAATACAACTCACAGTATCTCTACCTCTGGAAGTTCTAAACACTACTTAGGTTCCTATCACTAGAAGAGTTAATTCTAGGGTTCCCACATGACCTAAACCCAAAACAAAGAAAATTAAATTAAATAAAATGAATAACTCAAACGTGCATAAATCATAGATCAACGCCAAACAAACTACAAGCACAGTAAATTTCACCAAATCAATGAACCAATTAAACGAATATATTCAATTAACTAACAAAAACACGTATTTTAATTCTAATTTTTCAGATTAACTATAACAATGCAAACTATGAAAAAAAAATCATCTATTAATACTAAAATCTATTGTGAGAATAGTCTTAACTCTACACACACATATAAATTATTAAAAATATATTAAAGATAAAATATTTTTATAAAAATCATTTTACCAAAAAAAAATATATTACAAACTTCATTAAAAATTATATATATATATATTTTTAAAAAGAAATTATAATTTTAATTAAATATAAATATAAATAAATAAATAAATAAATAAATAAATAAATAAATATATATATATTTATATTTATTTAAAATCAAAATAAAATAATATAAAATAAACGAATTAAATAAAAACACATAAAAAAAAACAAACGAATTTAAAAAAAAACATGGGGCGAACCTCCACACAGGTGGAGGTACTATGTACCCCCGTGGGGAGGCCGCAGTCCCCACGGCTGCGCCAGCAGCCTCCTCTGTTGTGCGCAGCCGGGTGGCTGCGCCTTGCCACACATAGAGTTGTGGGTGGTACGGCCGGGCCGACCACCCACCTCTGTGTAAAATAAAACATTTATATGTTTTTATTTTATTTTATTTTATTTTGTACAATTTCGTCTTCAAACAAAAATGAAAATAAATAATGGGTCACAAAAAAAAAAAAAAATTATTTTGATTAAATATTTCATTCAGAATAAATTTTGAAATCCAAGCTAAGTATATATTTATATATACAATTTTAAAAGCCAGAAGGTTATATATATATATATATATATCAAGAGATTCAAAAAATAAATTTATTTAAATAAATTATTTTCTCAACAGACCTAAAATAATCTGCACATAAATAATCTATGCATAAGAACAACTAATAAATAAATAAATAAATAATTTCACTTTAAAACAATTGTTTTCCATTATTATATTTTATGAGGGCTTTCAGAAGATTTTTCAATAAACTCTAAAACAGATCTGACTTTAACATTTGACCTTCAATTAAAGATGAATTTTATTTCAAAACAAAAGATTTCACTACGAAACTATAAAATTTCACAGAGGTTTACTAATGTTTTCAACAGAAAATACAGGGGTTTCATACGAACAACTTTTCAAAACACAAAACTTCATTCAATCAATTTTCGAAAACCTAGCAACTAGATTTATTACAGAACAATGAAATATTAATAATTTAAAAGGAGAATACCTGTAGTCCTTTGCCTGATGAATAATCCTTTCTGTAATCTCCTCTCGAATTCCTCCTGCAGTTCCTTCTCGATCGCCTCCTGTAATTCTCTTTTCGAAACTCTCTATCTTCCAATCAATTGTTTTCCCTCAAGTTTTCTTTTAACAAAAATTCTTTTCTTTTCTTTTTAATTTTCTTTTCCAGATCCAAAACAAAGAGAAAACTTATGTCTGAATCATTCTCCCATGAAAAAAAATAATAAATCAAAATAAAGATCAATAAAGCTCTTCTGCTTTCTTTTCTCAAAAAGCCTCCCTCCTATTGGTCCTTTTTCAGCTTTTAAAAGCTCACTTATCTAAAATTTTAATTTAATAATTTATTTAATCAAGATATTATCTATACATGATTTGCTAATTTAATATTAATAAAAAGATATTATTTAATTATCTTCAACTATATTTATTTAATTTAATTATTATCCACAATATTAATTTAGAATAATTATTTACTCTTTTAATAAGTTATATCACTTTTTAATTTACTATATATTTAAATTTAACATTCAACTAACACAAAATTAAATCAAAATAACTAGACAACTTTAATCAATTATCTTATAACATAAGGTTAATTAAATAAACATGACCCATAAATCAAATGTATACTTCAATAATCAAACAACACAATCAACGAGAACCAAAACTTCAGTCATGACACGACTCACAATAGACGACGACTTGGGATGGGGACACTTCCAAACCTACTCCCTTTTTCAACATTTTTACCCGTTGGGTTAATTTATTGCTCGCCCTGTCCTGCCGAAGCAGGTGGAATCGAGACTTATTCCTGCAATCCTGCATCCAAATAAACGTCAAGTAGCACATGTATATATATATATATATATAATCAACCTCCTACCATGAGAAGGAATTGCAGTGTAGCAGGGCACTCGTGAACGAGTGATGCTACACTGTCCTCTCACCTAATCTATTCTAACAATTATAATATCAATGACGAGCTAACATTTCTAACCAAATTGATCATAAAATAACATGATATTTAACTACTGCATCAAAACTAGAATTATTAAACTATTGCATTACAAAATAATACTGAATCCAAATAACATGATCACCAAAGAATCATCACATCGACATATAAAACATAAATGAAAATCTATTTGAATAAACAATAATCCAAATCAACACACCCAGTATCATAAATCATACTAATAATGTCACAAGAGGCAAACAACTAAACTATGCATCCACACACACCAGATCGATGAATCAATCGTCATCACAACACAATATCACACTAACATATAAAGTATCAAATAGTAGCAAATAGTATCAGAATTATGGGGGTATTACGGTTATTCAACACTTTGTTGTGAACACTATAGTATTGTTAATTTCTTTCTCATATGAGATGATTATTTTAATTCCTCATCGACAAGGACCTTTGTTGGAAATTGATTACTATCTACTTTCCTGATTAACTCGACTATAATCCAACAGATTTAATGTGGTCTCTCATTTAATTCTGAAGCAAAGTTTCTTCTTATTGAAAACTATTTATGAGAAGATTTGATGTTCAGGATTAACACTAAGACCGAAAGAGGTGAGCAAGAAAAATAGAGTCCTTTTTTTAAAAAAAATAATGAAAACTAAGACTTTTATCAAGAATATATCTGACATAGTGCATGGACTTTTTGACGGAACATCTCAAGGAACTGTGATCTCATGGAACACCATGATCGTAGGATACGTACACAAAATTTTCTTAAAAATAACTTTCAAGACTTTTAAGCAAATAAAATTTGTAGGTGTTCAACCCAATCAGTTGACCCTTTGTCAGCGTCCTCCCAGCCTGTGCAAGAATAGGAGCATTAGAACAGGGCATAGGCATCCATAAAGGAATAATTGAAAGTGTTTTTATTTTGTTTCAATGTTGTAGTTGTAAACGCCTCTAATAGAAATGTATGCAAAAAGTGGAAGCATGCAAAAAGCGCAGAATTTGTTGACACTATGCTACAAAGAAAAGTGGCATCATGGAACATGATGAAACTAGATATGTGAGTACTAGTTTTGTTGGAAAACCTTGGGAGATATTTAAGATAATGCAGTTGGCATAGGATGCGGATTTGTACAAGAAATGTGGTCTCCTGGACAGAATGTAAGCTACAAGAAATGAGGAGCATGTAACTGTTCGACAGAATGCCTCAAAGAAATGTGATCTCAGGGGCGGCGATGATTGCAGGATATTCGCGAGATGGATTTGCTGAAAGGGCTTTAGAAACCTTCAAGCAAATGCAATTTACAAGTGTAAAGTGAAACCCCAAATTTTTATTTTTATTTATTTATTTATTTTTATTAAAGCATGAGTAGACATACACACACACTGTGGAGGCATAGACAAGGCACACAAACTATTTGGGGAAAACAACTAGTATGTGAAAGGAAATTTCATCTATTAAAAAAAAACACAGATTAGAAAAAGAACACTGGACAACCACCCTCATTTAACAGATAACAACATGATTGCTTTGTAATGAAATAAGACACAGCAAGGAAATGATCTAGCTGCGTACAGGGGAATGCACAGGTCAAGAGTATATATTGAATAGTCATTTCATTGATAAGCTTGGAAAACATTTTAAAGACACTACACAACCAGGTATTCAATTTTATTTTATCCTTTTTCCAAGGACATACAAAAATGGTTTAGCACAATTTGCTTACTTGGTAGTGTTTGTAGCAATCGGAACAAGACATGTTGAGATTTCTCCTTCGCTGCTTTGATCTGAGGAACTGTAAACAAAATTTTCCCCGTAGCAGCACTAGTCTAAGCCGATTTTTTTTTCTCTTCTTCTCACACCTCCTTTTGTAGTTATCCACGGCTTCTTCCTTGCTTCTTTCAACGTCCTCTCCCCTTTCTTTTATTTTCTGCCATCACCACTGCTCGTTATCAAACATATGCCAACCTCCCCATATTTCATGTAGCTCCTACCATTCTGAACAAGAGTAGCTCATTAGTGTTTTACTGGCATCTACCTACCCGGAGTAATCTACAACCCCCCACCTTCCTTAATGGCATGTCAGGCAGTAATTTTGCTTATGATTCCTCAGTTAATTCCCTATCGAACTACCAAACTTGCCATAAATTTTGACCCATATACAAGGCAGCCAACTCCTCTACTGCCCGTACGCAACTCAAAAAAAATATTATCTATATTTAATTTTGATACTAGCGCTTCATGATGATGTTTTCTATCAACTACTTCATTACTATACATTTTTCTATTACCTTCAGCGATCAAGTGGGGTTGGCATGGAACTAAATTAAAGATGATCAGACATTCCAATTGCCAAAATGATTCAATGCTCCTGACCTTTAGCATTTATTCCAATTTTCATGTATCATGGCTATTTTAAAAGCCAACCTTCATGAACACTCAACTCCCCAGAATTTGATGCACCCCATCCCATGCATTTAAGTTAGTTATATTTATTGAACCCTTTAACACTTTTTACAAACTGCCACGGGAACAAAATCCTCTATATAACAACATACTTTAATCAAGTTTTATGTTTGGTAGAATTTGGATGGCTTGGCAACTAGAAGGTCCTCTCAATAATAATTTGTAGATAAAAGATCTTCGTTGGGTTTCTGACTCCTCATATTATTATTGGGCAGTTAACAAGGAGTATGCAACAAGTTAAATCATTGGAAAAATTAAATATAAGCGCTTCACAAAATATTTATAGGAATAAAAATGGATAACTTTTGTTCCCCTTACATGTTACTATAATATCATTTATATGAGAGTTTTTAAATAAAAAATATCCGAGTGGGAAGAAAAGGAGGCTACTATTTTCTTAATGATATTTTCTATTCTATGAAGACCCATACTTTTCGCTAAACATTATTCCATGCTTTATCCTTTATATATATATATATATATATATATATATACCCTCTTTCACTCCCTATTTATAATTCAATTCATCCTCCCCAATTTACAACTGCATAATCACTTTTATGGTGAAGGCAATAAAAACATAAAGTAAGGAAATGATATACAATATGGTTGTCACACAAATCACCTTATTTATCGCTTGTAATACATCTAACTATTTATTTAGGTAAAGTATGTAGCAATTTAGGGTTGTATTAATCACATGCGGGATGGGGCCTTACATCCCCCTCCCCTTAGCTTAGACTTCCTCCTAGAAGTCGTTAAGGTCTAAAACATAATCTCAATATAGCAAGATGCATTAATCTATTACACATACTAATTACTTTACTTTCGTGGTGAAATAATCAAAGCATTCAACTATAAGTACATAGTAGAGACAATCTCTTCCTTGAATTAAACATTCAAATACTTAGAATGAAATTTCTCACAATAGAACATTTATCTGATATGCTCAATTTAACCAATGCTAATAGCCATCCATGTAGCTCCAATTTATTAGCAATGCAACAAACTTCAATTAATTTACACAATCTAAATGAGTTCATAACCTTTGATACACCTCAAAATTTCTTTGCACCATAAACATCACTCATGATGTTAGAAAATAGTTTTGTTTTAATGGCCAATCATGTCTCAAATTTATTAACTTCACATTTTTCCCAAATATGTCCTTCAGAGAACCTTTTACCTTATAACCATGGCTCTCATACCATGTCTCAAAGAATATTAACTTTGCATAATTTGTTACTTTCACACACAGTCCACAGGTATGCCACATCACATTTACTTGCAATTTCACAAATGCACAAAACAATAGCAAGGATGCTCTTCCCAATGGGTGTGCCTTTCCTCATACAATCATATAATTTACAACATATGGCTCACACAATGGGGTTTACAAGGATGAATATTCCTAGATACCATAGCAAATCAAAAAGATGGTCTTGAGGTCCTTATCTAAGGACTCCTCCATATAGATAAGAACAATGATAAAATGAGGGGAAGAATGGATCAATGACCGTCCCATACCGGTCCCATTTACAACCCCTTTCAAGATGATTTCCCAACACCTACTCCCTTATACATCCTGCCAGGGAACTCCCCCAGGATATGGCAGTTTACAGATTTCACATTACACCACACATGCCAACAATTTGCCAACAAGGAGAAAGCCTCAAATTGAGTAACATAAGGTCACAAACTAAAGTTTCAATAAAACTCTCAAAGAGGAAACTATAAATTCAAGAGAAAAACCAAATAAAGATCAATTGTAGCTATATTGCAACCTTTCAAACTTAATTCAAAATGAAATTTAAATAAGTCCTTGAGGCAAACTGGACTATAAAAACCTTCAAATGACTAAGTAGCCTAATAAAATAATTGTAAAATTCCACATTGTTGGTGCATAATAAAGTAAAACATCAATTAAGAATTATGAACAATTCACATTTCAACAATACAATTTTCACATCACAAGTACAATGTGACTTGGCAAGCCACCTAAGGGGAGGAGGGGAATGGTGGTTCTCTAACCACATAAGTATAATAGCATGTAATAACTCGTGGTCCTTGACCACATAAATATGAATAACTGGTGGTCCCTGACCACATAAAGATAAGTAACTGGTGGTCCCTGACCACATAAATATGAATCATTGGTGGTCCCCGACCACATAGATATGAATAGGTAGTGGTTCCCGACCACATAAATATAAATCACTGGTGGTCCCTATAACTCCATCCTTTACCCATGGGTTATAACATCAAGGAATAGGTTTGCACTATGAACCAACAAGTGTGGCTCTCATATGTGGGGGAGTAGGCCATGGTCAACGTCCATGGGAGGATTACAATGACTCGACATAGATCCTTTTTTAGGATTAGGGACAACTCCCTGAGCTCGTAATTTCCCGATGGAAGAACATGTGCCTCTCAACCCCTATTTACACTAGCTGGCATCACACTCCCATAAGGAGGGAACCAAACACTAGAGGTACACATTTAACATACAAATAAGACTAACATAAGGGAATACATCATATTTCATTTAATAAATACACATCCACACATTTCATGCTTATTCCACTTTACAACAAATCAACTACACACGATAATCACGAAGGGTGCACATAGGGGATCGTACTAGACGTCCACCACCCTTATCCCAAGTTGAATACCTTGTATCTCACACTTGGGCACAACACATATACTGGCTTTCCACATGACATGCCACAACACCATATACTTTATGTAGTTCACCACACCCTAGTACAAATTTCGTTACATCCACACACACTTGGTTACTTTACAACATGATCACTTCAATCATTTTGTTAACATCTACTCATTTGCATAAATAAGAGAATTTTTCAGATGATATATGTGAGGCCCAACCCTATCTATAGATTTTGTCACACCTTGATAAGTTTAATTATGCTAGTTTGATGAATAAAGTGATGATTTAACCTAATTCCATGTTTAATATTTTGATTTTATTACTATTTTAAATGATTATTGTGACTACTTCCCTTCATTAAATGAAAATGGACAAACCGTTAAGGATGAATGTGAGAAGATAATATTTAGATTCTTGAACAAGTATCATATGAAGAATACACTTAGATCAATATGCGCTAAGAAATTTTGTGTATCTAATATTAGTTTGAATCTTGCTAATAAGTGTCATGTTACTTGGAAAATGATAGTGGGTAGGAACAAAGCAGGACTTTGGAAGATCAAGGAGAAGTTTCCAGAAGGATCACTAACCAAGAAACGTCAAGGTAAATTTAAAGGATGACTATAACCAATGAGGGGTATACCTAAGGTAGGATAATTTGAGGAAAAATTATATAAATTAGATATCAAGTTGAATGATGAATTTTATTAGAGGAAGGAGAGTGTCCAAGAGTAAATTTAGTAGTGTAATAAAGTATTTAATGAAAGTTAGGTTTTCATTAATATTTCATGCATGCTCAAAGTTTCCATATTTTATAGGGAAAGGAAATGAATATACATGTGTATTAGGATTTACTAACCATTGAATTTGATCTTATTGATATTTTGAACATGCATTTATTATATTTCTAACCCAACATGTATTTGGAAAAATACATGTGACAGTAATGCCAAGGGTAATAAGGGGGAACAATCTAGACCCAAGTAAATATTTATCCTTTGAAGTTTTGAATTTTTTTTACCCTATGACCTAGGAGGTAATTAGGGTTTTGTCTAAGTTGTTAATTGAGCGGAGGGTTTTAATGATTGGTGGCTTAGTGTAGGTACTTTTTGGATCCTTATTGATTATAGTCATGTGGTTAAGAGTGTAAGATCCATTAGGGTTTTCAAATCCTTAGTTAGGTCTTGAATTTCGAAGTGGCCTTTAAAGTTGTCTTTTTAGGGTGTTGTATGGTCAATTTCTTTGATATTAGTGCAAAAATAGACCCCTAAGGCCTATACCTATGGAAGGGGGATCTTTTGGACATGTGACTTTGTCCTTAGGACATGATATGACCCTTCAAAAGTCCACTTGAAAAAGTGTGACGAATTTGAGTCCTTGGGAGTTGGGAGAAGTGACTTGTCACTCTCCCACCACTCCCCAAAGTTCATTAATGAACTTGGGAAGAGCATCAAGGATTTCACATGTGTGAAGCCACCTTGTAAGGGATGTTGGGTAGAGTGTCATATTACATTCCCCATCTCCCCAAAAATCTCACACATGTGTGAGAACTTGTGGGGATGTGTGTTGAAAGATCAAATGAGAGAGTGACAAGTGTCTCTCTCTCATTCAAGTGAATTCAATGTGAATTCCTATATACTTGATTGAAAGAAGGAAATGGATGTTACCCACTTCTCCTCTTGGAGAATTCTTTTTGGAAATGTAAAAGTTTGGGAGAAGGGAAAGGAAGAAAAATGGAAGAGGAGCAAGGAGCTCTCACAGGTTAAGGAGGTGTTCAAGGGGCAAAATAAAGATACGTGATTTCTCCTCATTTCTATCAGCTTGTTTGAGTAGGAACTTCGTGTTGTGCTATTTTCTTATGGCTTTCTTGAATCAAGTGGGAAGTTCAAGTTTATGTATGGGTAAATTTAAAATTTGTTTGGTGGGTGGATAGATAGTAAATTTGTAGTTAAGCTATTCTCTTACTCTTCCTACCTAGATCAATGGTAGTTGTTGTTTCTTGCTCGGGGGTATGGCTAGAGCCCATGAGGCTTCATGACGCCATTATGGTAGGGTGGTGAGCAAGCCTCATTCTTTTGTGTTTTATTCATTGTATTCTTATATATTGTTGCAATATTGAGGACAAGTGCCTTATTGTGAAATGAAAGATCATTAAGAGAAAGGTTTATCCATTGGCTTGTGAATCATTTATATCATTTATCGCATAGTTATTAATGTGACAATGTAAGCTCAATGAGTAGATTTTTGTATCTTGTTACAAAATAATAAATAAAATAAATGTGGAATAGAGCAAGACGTGTTAATTGATTTTTCTTTGAAGTCCCATATTGATATTTTAAAGATGGAAATCCAAGGTCATTTTGCATTAAAGTTATTTGGTCTATGAAAAGTAGTTTGTTTGACAAAGGTAGATAAATATTTAGTAACTTGGAACGAGAGAAAGTTTTCTTTTAAGATGATGTATAATGGGATAAATATGTTTACTTAAGATGTATATAATGAAAGAGAGCCAACCATTTAAAATTGGGCAAATGAAAATGTTGGTTTTATTATATGTTCATTTTAATGCTCGCAAAGATATTTGTCTCTTCTCTACAAAATCTTAATGAAAATAAAACAAGGAAATAAGTATAAGCTTAGGAATAATGCATGTTGAATTGACTTGCCATATAGCTCTCCAAAACCCATATTATGAGTCTAGATAAATATTTTATAAATATGCAAAAGTGGTTTAAATATCCTTTTGACTCTATAAATCTGTTTAATAGTACAATATTGTTATATGTAGATATATATTTTCTAAATGCTCCATTCTTTTAATAATATATGAATAATCTATACTCATTTTATATTTTGTATTTAAATATGTAAAATATTTTCATATATTCCTCAGAATTTATATTTAAATATGTAAAGTACTATGCATATTTTATATAAATATTTGCAAGAACTCCATAAAAATATATTATTCTGATCTGTTGATAGATAAAAGCTGAACCATGTTGCTAAATAAAAATTATTGCAGATAAAATAGTAATTTGATTAACAAATACGTAGAAAAAAAAAAAAAGAGAAAAAAAATAGAAAACTAAATATTGATCAAATAAAATAAGCAGTTCCTGTAGATGAAAACCGGCTGATTCTTTAGCTATGTGTGTATATATATAAACAAAAGACTACATTAAATAGAAAATAATAGTGTAAAATTAAAATAAAAAGAGAAATCAATATATAAACAAATATTTATGCTTATAATAACAATATGATAACATATTTTACCATCATATTTTTAATCTATAAAAAAAAAAATATACTCACATGTTTGTTTGCAAAAAGTTAGTTGAGCAAGAACTATAATAGATTTCTTTTAAAAAATATGAAATAATATATTCTTTGCTAAAAAATTACAAAGAAAAAAAAAGAAAGAATCAAATAATATGTTATAGTACAGTGAAAAAAAAAAGAAGAGAATATGCTGATTTGTGATGTGAGAATATAAGATAAAAATAACTCAGGTTGCTTTCTGCGCAACAATAACATTCGTATCACTTTGGGTATGAAACCTCGAGGATGATAAAAAGAAAATTTAAGCAAAGATATTGAAGTATGGCCTGAGAAAAACGGATCTGCAGGCATCCAACCTGCATAAAGATAGCAAAGAAAATGAAATACAATAAACAAAATGTACATATGCATATTTATACAATGATCTGCTTGTTAGTGAACAGAGAGATATTTCTAGGAGAGGCAATCAGATTTTTAAAATAAATAAATAGATAAACGAGTCCGGTAAGAGAGAGTAACCAATACTGTTGTAATAGGTTTTGTACTCCCAATCTCTCCTGGCACAACACTGCAAAAAGACTTACTCTTTTGGCTGGGTTCTTGTATCCACAAAATATGTAAAAAAAAAAATAGTACCAGTAGTAAGATATACAGACCCTTGCAAAGAAAACAAAAAACCATCCAACCAAATAAATTAAGAGAGGGTTGAGCATGCACAGCTATAGACAGATAAAGAAGATTGAAGAAAAGAAAGGGAGTAAACTCCCCATAAATTTTCTGGAAAATTGCCTTTTAAATGGCATTTGCTCTACTCAGCACTGATTTTCTACCTCTGCAATGGTGTGAACCCTATTGCAGCCGCCGCCCCTCTCTTGCCCTCTTATGCAGCCACGGGAAGATTGGCTCAAGAGGGCACCTATTTTGGCCTTAGGGTTCAAAGTGTTTTTTAATAATAATAATAAAAAAAAATTATTTGGCATATTTTAAATTACCCCTTTATCATTCCTGCAGGTAAACATTGCATTTTTATACACACCAAGTTGGGCTAATTCTTGTGATAAAAATGCACTGTAATTTTTTGTTTAGAAAGAAAATAGCTTGTTATTTATGTCATTTAAAGAATTCAATTATATATATATATATAAGGTATAATATCTAATCAAACATAATATATATATATATATATATAATATTAATGCTGAAAGACAAGCAAAGTGGAATATTTATGTTACAAATCTTGGGATGGTAATTGATTTATTGTTTAATTACAATATTTTTATGAATATTGTTGTCTTACCAATAAGAAAGAATATTAATTTGTTGTGCAAATTGGACTAGCCTATAATGTAGTTTTTTTTTTAAACGATTAAATGATTGTTGGGTCATATCCATGTCATAGAAGTTTACTTGTGGTATAAACAATATTATTATTATTCCTAGCTTTAGATTTTTAGCAACTACAATCATTATAAAATAAGGTGGTTGGAAATTAATTGGTGAGTAACCATGATATGTTTGTGTGGTTAATGCTTGAGTGAAATTTGAATATTGTTTTGGTTGGTTAGTAAAGGGAAATGGCACTAGCTACACAGGGTTTAAGTAATAATATTATGGTTGGGTTGCTTAAATAGTAACTATAGTATTACTAAAGACTATTGCCAATTAACTAATGGTAAATTTATTTAAGATTTAACTGCTAACAATGAAGTGATGGCTAATGACTAAAGTTGCAATTGGTATATCAAGAGACACATGCTTCTTGGGGTTACTGAATAGTAATTATCCTAGCATCAATGATCTGACTTACAAATAATACTATTAAGCCATGAGTTAAGGGATGATAATAAATTTGTATTTTAATATTGTTTGATATTTAATAAGAATAAATTTTATTAATTAATCTTAATAGTTAACTTATAAATTATTTAAATGGATCATCGTGTAATATGCTTACAAGTATACCCGGAGTCGAGTTAGATATAAATAAGGTATATATAAATAATCAATGATTCTGCAAATGTGTGTTATTTCATAGACTATGGTCAAGAAAGCATAATAAGTGTAAAAATTTATCATCTTCCATCCTAATGTTCATATACCCACGTTTGGTCAAGTTAGCATAACTTGGGATATCATCCCTAAAAGGAGAGCTTGGGTATAACTAGTTATAAGAGATATTATGAGGTGTCCACACAATGGGGTGTAGTGTGTATCATATATATATTCTACACCTCAAACACTCGAAGTGACAATTAGTTTAATTAATGCTTGTTTAACAAAAAAAAAATGTTGAGTTTTTTTTTTTTTCTTTTCTTTTTTTGGAATTACAAAATCTATGGGATTACATTTGAGTATCAGAGCCCTAGGTTTGCAACTCTAAGGGAACTCACAGGAACAATATGGAATTAAGAGTTGTGTGTGTATGAATAATTGTGGAAACCTCCTTGTGTTAATTAGGGCCTCCCGGTGATAGAGGAGAAAATTCTAGAGAACTTGCCTATATATATAGAAACAAGAATATGGTGATTTATTACCCAACCTAGTTAGAGTTGTGATGTATCAAATGAGCAAAGTTTGAACGAAATCAATAGTTTAAATAAATGTTTAATTTAAAGAATTTGATCCTTAATAATAAATAAAACAAAAAATAAATAAAAATGTTGCCTTGGTTTAAAGTAAAGAAGGTGAATGGCTTAATCTAGTTAGCAGGGTTATGACTTTAATCTAGCTATGTCACTAAATTTTCTTAACCATGAAAAGGGTAAAATTGAGTTTTTGAAGCTTGGTCCTTTTAGAATGTGCATGAATAGTGTTAAGACATCATGATGTGTATTTTTAAAGAAACATTATTTGTTTGACCTTCTAAGCCTATAATTCTTAAATACAACAATAATGCAATTTCTTGAAGTTATCTAGATATTTTGGGAGCAACATAAACTCTTATAAAAAGCTTAGTACAAATAAAGAATGAAAACTATACTTTTGAAAAAAAACTTAGCATAGAAAAAGGAATTATATGAACCTCAAAAAGAGGATTAATGTGTTAATTGTTTTGGTTGGATTAGATAGATCTAAACCCTTAAATTAATTAAATCAAATTGACAACAAGAATGTAACAGTAGAAAAACCTTGAACCGTGTTTTATTAGAGATTTGAGCACCCATATAGTTGGATTTAAAATCGTGACAAAGTTTAAAACTAAACCTTTTGGGTGAGGGTTGGTGTACATAAATTTAAGGACTTGTTCACAAATTGGTATTAATTCACTCGTGTAAACTATTTTTTTTTGCACGCCTTGGAACCATGGTATTTCTAGGGATTATTCTATTACATGGAAGGATCTTGATTTACATATTTAAGTATATAAAGGTTAATCTCGTGAAGCATAAAATAATTCACTTTATGGTTGGTAAGAGAAATTTCATGTATGATGACATCAACTAAGGATAAAAGCCTTGCAATGCATAGTAAATCCGATTTTAAAAGTGATCAAATCCATATTTTAGCTTGAATTAAATGGTTAAACTTTAAGTTATCCTAACGTACTTTTGCAAGTAAACAAAGACCTAGTGAATTTAATAGAAATACAACTACTACAAAATATTGGAGTTATTTTACCTATAGATTAGAATGGCAAGTGAAATTAAATTATTCAAGTCAAAGGTGAAAAGGTGTAGAAAGTTACAACTAAGTTAAGATTGGTGAAAATTGAATTAGATATTGTATAAATAACCTACTCCTAGAAATTAAACATAAAACCTTTGTGATGAGACCATATCAAAGTGTGAACTTGATGTTAAAACTTTATCTAGAGCACATGCTATTACTACTTTCCTTATCGATGGGCTAATAACTAAAGACTTGATGCCAAAATATGAAAGGATACATGTATAACAGGAAGGAATAATATATTCAATTAGGTGTTGATCTTTAACGATGTGTATATGTCACAAGAAATTGAAGAATCAATTATTTAAATTTATAAATCAAGTGAGGAATTATGTTATTTTTTTAGTGAATTGAGTGATTAAAGAAAGCTAAATGGTATCATCAAGGACATAAAAATTGTCATGAAAGACTACCAACTAATGTTGTGCATTTCTAGATACCAATGACTAGTACTCTTGAGGAAATTGTGTGTGTGTGTGTGAAAGAGAAACACACTGGAGAAAACTTAGGGGTAGGAATTGTTACTCATTGTATGTTGTTGTACCTTAAGAAGTTAGAAATAATTGTGATTACAAAAATATTATGATTATAACATGTGATTAAATGAGTCAACCTTAGGTAGTGAAATGCAATAATTGTTTAAATATATATATATATATTAATGAGTTGTGAAAATTATTATTCCATGATTTATCATGTGTTTTATGAATTGAGTGTGCTTTCTCCTCTTGTATTATAATGTTTCAAAAGAAAATGATTGATTAATTTCTTTATTGAGTAGAAAAAATTCTTTACATTGTGGCAAAATATATATAATGGAATTACCATATGGATATGTTAGTGAACATTTAACAAACATATTTGAATGAAAGAGGAAGGACAATATGGATTCAAATATAGAAAACCAATATTGATCATATATGTGATGTTGGACAATGGATTAGTAAGATAAAAGTATG
>VDFB02240364.1:0-18384 GCA_007258455.2 Sequoia sempervirens
CATATTTGTCAATGGCTTAGTCGGGTGTTACCTCACAGATTTAAGCTTTAAATTTTTAATAATTCACATTACCATGGAACCAGCCACAAATATTTTTAAGTCTATGTTAAGTTTATTTGCAAATACAAATAAAAGATGACATGTCCTAGTAAACTAGTAGATGCTTCTGAACCATAACTGGAAAGTTAAATCAGTCCATTGTTTTATTTCAATGTTATTCATTTTAACGTGATGGAAAGATGTTTAAAGGTCTAATTGACTTGATTGAAATAGCCCAACTCATAATGGAGTGCAACACATATCATGGTGTATTTATCAATTTTATCGTATATTATGCTTAAATGGGGTTGCCTAACTTAGCAAAGCGTTTATGTTATCAGGACAGACAATGCAATAAAGAATCACTGGAATAGTTCAATAAAGAAGAAGCTAGACTCATATTTGGCAGCAGGGCTTCCAGTCCAGCTGCCAGATTTGCCAGATTTGCCTGGTGTCCAGCCAAACATGTTACCTGCGTTTAGTACAGCCACAGAAACATCCATTGATGCAGCTTTCACAGGGACAGTGAATGATCAGCTGTTTGCATGTAGTCAAGAATCTGTTTCTAGAAGTGGTAATCAATCAGGTTCAATGGAGATGGCTTCTACAAGTTCCCTGCAGCTTAGCAAAGAAAATTCAGATATGCAAAAATCAACAAACCACAATAGTTTGGTTGGTGAAGTGAAAGATTTAGCTAACCATTCTTACCCACATTGCTTTCAGACAAATGGAGGTGCTTTTGTAACAAGAAATGAAATGACGGAATTTTCTGATGTTGGAAGATGTGAAGTTGCAATGCCTGTGCCTTCATATCAACTGAATGATTATTTGGATTCTGTTATTACAAGTAATATTTTCTCTGTTGGAAGTCCTGGAGAAGTTTCTAATACTGCTAATATAACGAATTGTGTTGCATCTACCACCATGGACTTTCAGCTGGGAGCACACAACTATGATGTAGAGAACAAATCATCGTCTTCACTTTCGTACACAAATCAGTTTTCAAGCTCTAGTGATGTGGCTATGGGCTCCACAACAGTGTGTGCACCAGCATTCTCAGCTTCATGGTCTCCACTTGGTTCTACAAGTCCTCATACGCATCTCACCTGTCTCACTGGGAATAAAACAGCAGTTTGCTCACCTGAAAAGCCCATTTCTACACTTGATAACTATATTTCTGATTCATATGAGATTGGACACAGTAATGAACTTTTACAAGTTTGCTTGCCTCCTGGTCAGGATTTTAAGCGTGATAATGAGGGTGAAATATCTGGTTCAGCTGTGCAATCTGTGACATCTAATGTAAATGTCAAGATTGGTTTAGACATGAAGGCTGGAAATCCTGACACTCCATCTCAAAATCCAAATTGTGAGGCTTTGTTTTACGAGCCACCCCGTCTTTCAAATTGGGAAATACCATTTGTTAATTGTGATCTTGTAAATTCTTGTGGCTATCTTCAACAAGCATACAGTCCTCTTGGTGTGCGTCAAATGATAATGTCCTCAGTTAATTGTTTCACTCCTCCTTGCTACCCTTGGGCATCCACTTTTACTGAGAAGAGCCCTGAATCTATTCTAAAAAGTGCTGCAAAAAGTTTTACAAATACCCCCTCAATTCTGAGAAAACGACCACGTGATGCTTCAACTCCTGTACAAACAAATCAGGTTGAGAAAACAGATGATAGAATGAAAGGTCAAGATAAAACTTTTACACCTGGTTCTTTGGTTAAAAAACATGATGACTTGTTGAGCTCTCCTGGTGATATGTCATGTGCCTGCTGTACAAAGGATGGTGTGACTGGAGCTGGACAATGCCAAAATAAAAGGTCAATTCTGGTCTCCCCTCAGTATTGCTTAAAATCTAAACATTCAGCAGCTGTAAAGTCCATGGAAAAACAATTGGAATATGCATCTGATCCCAGAAAAGAAGCTGATACTGGTTATAAAAGTAGCACATCTGCCAAGAAAGATATTGGTGGCTCTGAAGGTGAAGTTTGGAATAATAGTAGAGGACTAGATGCTACTGGCTCTAAAGCTTTGAATAGAGATTGTACTTCAAGGAATGTAGATGCTATGAACAAGACTGAACATGGAGCAAAACTGCGTAATGTAAGTGACCTATATTGTTTTATTTATCCTTGGTTTATCTAATCGGAGATGAACAAGTTACTTCCATTAGTTTGCAGGATAGCATGGTTTTCCCATGCTGTAAAATGGTGACATTTTTTGCAACTTTTATTCTGTTGGATATGCTGACACTTGCTTTTCATCTTTTCTTTTCTGTCAACTCTATCTCGATTTGCTTTGGATTGTTGTATTTGCAATGTGTTTATGCATCCCAAACGTTTTTGGTATGGTAGATCATGTAATACTGGATGTTTGAACTATTGCATATGATGATTTAAGTTGTTATGGTAGTGTTAAAATTATGAATTCTCAGTTCTTTGTATCCATGCATATATCTATTCTTGGTAGCCCCAAAATATGAAAATTTTATTTTAGAAAAGTTTATCAGGTTATTTGCCATGTCTTCTTTCCAAAAATTTGTACATTTCAGTTAGAGTATTGCCCGTGTGTAGACAACACAGTATATTTCTTTTGAATCTTCTTATGGAATTCAACAGCCTTCTGCTTTTGCAGATGCAAAGCTTTGGAGTCCTTGTTGAGCAGAATTTGAATGGTCAGCAGTTGTGTCCAACAAACCTGGACAACTTATTAAGAGCTGGCAGCTTTAATGCTTCCACTGTGATTTCAAAGTCTCTTGAGGACAGAAGTCTGGAGTTATGTGGGAAAATAAGAGTTTCTGAAGCTGACAACGAAATTTGCACAACAGGATTTGTGTCTTCACACTGTAATATATCACATAAGATGATAACAGCCAATAATGGAAGTTCTACTGTCATGGCGTTTTCAAATCCTATTCATCATGGATTCGATATAGATTGGCTTAGCAACATATCTGATACAGACAACTTGAGCATGTATGTCTGTTTTCAATCTTTTTTATGGTTTCTATGTTTTTGGCATTTTAATAGGGACTTTATAATGCTAAATTACATGTTTTTTTGACAGTAGGCTGTCTGTTGCGTTTATGTATAGGTAACCTATGAAGAGTTTTGGAATGACTTGGGCTATTGGTATTGATTTTGCTTTCATATATTCTGTAGTTCTTATGCCTGTGAAGGTAATTGTGTATAGTTCATGCATGTGTTGGTGTCTTCATTCTACTTGGACGTATTACTTCACATGCAAACAAATTTGAGAGAAGCCAACAGAAATGATGATGGAATTTAAATAAACTTGCCTTTTATCATTTGAGAATATCCATTTTAACTTTCAGTAAAGGGTCAAGGGGAATCTTCAATTAGGGAGGGTGGAGGTGTTCACTAATAAATCTACTCATTGTTAAGACTCTATGTTGCATGGTACAAGCACAGGTACTGGTACCTGTATTGATGCATTGGTTTGTTATCAGTACAGTGGCATGGTGTGTCAATTCTCATTCTGTTTCACAATCCAATCAGCATCTACAAATTTCAAACTTCTATAGATATTGTAAAATATCTACTATTCAACATATTCCTACAGTTCCCTTTTGTTAATATGAGCATTCTTAATCCAGTATCAAATGTGATAAATTATAAAGACATGAAATATCAAAGATCAACGATCAAACATTAATAGATGAAAATAGAAAGCATATCCAGAGTCAATAAGCTAAAGACTAAATCAAAATGGATTTAAAATTCAAGATTCTAACACATATTGTAAATACCATATACCATATAAGTGTCAAACTGTCAATGGTAAAAAGTACACCAGTAACTTTCCTGGACATACATAAAAATTTAAATTGGATATAAATAGATATATGTCCAATACAAAGAGTTCACATCCATCAAGTAGGTTTCACAAAATAGGATGGATTTCCTCGACGTAACATGTCACACAGTATTTTACTATAGGTAGCACAATTGAGTCTGCCTGGTTAAAATAAACATTGGCACAGATAAAATTGTAAGTGCTAAATAGATTTTAAAATTCAAGATTCTAACACTTATTGTAAGTGCCAAATACAGTGTAAGTGTCAAACTGTCCAAGGTAAAAAGTGTACACCAGTAACTCTCTTGGATACACATAAATCAAAATGCTTAAGTGGGATATATAAATAGATATGTGTCCAATACAAATAGTTCACATTCTTCAAGTAGGTTTCACACAAGTAGGATGGATTTCCTTGACCTAACATGTCACACAGTATTTTACTACAGCTAGCATGAATCAGTCTGTATTTTACTACAGCTAGCACGAATCAGTCTGTATGGTTAAAATAAACAGTGGCATGGACATATATAATGAAAATAAACAGTGGTATGGACAAAATCGTGACACATTTGACATTTACTCTATCATCAAATAGTTTTGTCTACAGAATGCTAATACACGCTTTATAATTTATTGTTTCACTGCTTCAACCTGCATTACACATATTGCTTATATACCATACAAGAACCAGTTTTAATGATGGCAGAAATCCAAACCCTTGTTGGATAGTTTCCTCCCCTTGTTGGATAGTTTCCTCCCAAATTGGAGCTTTTATATTCAGAATTTAGTCATAATTCAGGGGTGGTATTTTGAGATATTATATTCTTTCTAAAATGCAAACACTATTTAGTAGCCACTAAAGAGCAACTGTACGAAAATGTATGCATAGCTTACTTCTCTTTTAGGTTGACCATAGAGGTTCAATAATGTCAATGCCTCACTATGCTTTAAGGGGTGGGGGGAGAGTGGATATGCTTAAGGATTGATTAGAGATATCCCCTAAATTTTGGGGACAAACCGGCCTAAAAGAAATATAAGAAATTATTTTTATTAGTATTTTTTTTATGAGATAGAGACTATAGTTCAGTAGTTTTAATCATAGTTGCATTATGTTAAATTAGGATTTACTGGGGAAACCAAAAATATAATAGATGGAATTCAATTACTTGGGAAACTAAAAAGTACTGAAATATTAAAAAAAAGGGGAAAAATGTTGTTTTTTGTTATTTCAAGCCAAATAAAGGGAAAAAACATTGCTTTTCCATCCAGCACAGCCCCAAATAACAAACTATATTTTTTTTGTTTTGAAAAGCTAGAGCAAGGGTCAAAGCCATAGGAGTAGTAACTAGAATTTAACAAGGGTACATGGGGTGTGTCCCTTGACCTTTTGTAGGTGTCCTCATTTTGGAGATGTGCCAAGCCTTGGAAACATACCCCCTGCTGTCCCCTAACCATCACCTTTGCTTGGAAACATCCCATAAATGCACAGGAGATGTAGGGTATGTGTGATGAGCCCTGCTGGCTCTCAGCTCAAAAACCCTTATTTTCTTAAGTCTTTAGATGTTTTTTAGTTTTTTAGAGAATTCTTAATAGACAGAAGAGAAGGGGCGCAGCATATTTTTGCTTGTAATTTGAAATATAAAGCAAAAACTCACAAAATGGAAATGCAGAAGCTGTTATTATACTGAAACAATTAGATTATGCATAACAGACATACCCAAAAGTCTCCAGTTATTTTATATAAAGAAGTTGCCAGATTTACAGCTGGAATTGATGAAATCAATCCTGAAGGCACGCCATGACTCCAAAACTCATTTCTCCTGCTCAGAAACTGGACACAATGTGCAAGAAACACTGGACGCCAATGATAAAGCTCAGAAACCAGCAAAGAGGAAGGCGTTTCTACTTATTACTTCACACGCCTCTTTCAAGGCACAATTCCCAATGAATGCCGTACGGCCAAGAAAAGGAGAGGTAGAATCCCTGATGGAAATCTCTGAAGCTGTGGAAGGATGCGCCACCAGAAGGAAACCCTCAGTTATTTCAATCAACAAACAAACTCAGTAAAACAATCTCTGTAGAATCTGTAGAACCTCTGGCTGAAGCTCTCAACTTGCACTGATTCGACTGATATTCCACAATCTCAAGAGTGCTCACACTGAAGAGGTATCGTTCTTCAATGGCAGTTTGTTCAAACCCTGATCACAGGAGAATGCACAGGCAAAATGCTCAAGGCAAAGAGAAATAGTCAAAAGATGAGTTTCATTTGCCAGGGAAATGCTTTATACCAAATTGGCACGCATTTCAAGAAAGTACGGCCTTTTGCAATCATTAAAATATTTTAATATTTTAATATGACCTTTTCAATAGTTCCCATAAAATACTTGAGCGCACTTTTTAATATTTTAAGTCATTAAAATATTAAAATCCCTTTTTGAACATTTTTAAGTGATATAAAATATTATTAAAGTCAATGTAACTTTAATAAAACATTAAGTTAAATAATTAACTTAATCACTTAAAATTCCATAACTCGCTCAAAACTCAGAGTATTCCCGTGCCGTCAGAAGCTGTGGACCCCTGAAATGCCAACGCTCGCTATGATCCAATAACTGTCCACTGAAAACAAGAACAATCAAACTCTCCAGAATGCATCACTGACCCTCTATCCAAACTGGCTAGCCCACAAGGGTCCAATAAAGGGCTAACACACTGTTCCTGAGAACTGTCTAACGAGGGGACATCACAGTCCGCCCTTTGCCGAATTTGCTTGTCCACAAGCAAACTCAAAGCCGGATGCTGAAGGATACTGTCACTCTCCCACGTTGCATCCTCTGTCGGTAGATCCCTCCACTTAACCAAATATTCCTTGATGACCCGCCTTCGAAGATGACGCTCTGTGGAGTCCAGAATGGCCTCAGGTATCAAAACTAGTTTCCCCTCATCATCCAGGGGTGGCAAATCAATAGAAGGAATTACGTGTTGTCCCAACGCCTTTTTGAGGCGCGACACATGGAACACGTTGTGAACTCTACTGTCCACCGGAAGATCCAACTCATAAGCCACTTGACCCACACGTCTGACAACTCTGAAAGGTCCATAGTACCGCGGCTTAAGTTTCTCAAAGCCCTTCTTACGAAGGGTAGACTGCCTATAAGGCTGAAGCATCAGGTACACCAAATCATCGATCTCGAAAGACCGCTCTACTCGTCTCTGATCAGCATATTGTTTTTGCTGATTTTGGGCTTTCTGTATATTCTCTCTGAGTGCCCTCATAATATCCTGGTTCTCTTGTAATAAATCACCAGCACTGGGAACTCTACTGTCACTCAGCAATAAGTCAAGAAAGCTCGGAGTGTCATAACCATAGTTACAAGACTCGGACTCGCCTCGGACTCGGCAAGCCAATTTTTGACTCGGACTCGGACTCGGCGCCCAGACTCGGCAAAGACTCGGCAAAGACTCGGCAAATAGAAAAACCCAAGAAATTCAGAGATTTTTAAGGATTTAACACTTGTTTCACGCACCCTTTAATAAATAAACCTTAAAGACACAATAACATCATCAAATAGAAATTACTATGATCTCATACACAAACATACATCGATCACATAAGTATAAACGCAAATTTTCGCTGAAGGAAATAACACATTCAAATATATAAATATTGTCAAATGTATACAAAACTCATGGAATATGAAATCCATGGCATCAAAACAAATATCAAAATTAAAAATATAAGTCTATGGCTCAAAAGAGCTTGCATTACTCATCCCAACATCACGACAAGTCATGCGCTAGTGTCTAAGATAGGTCATAGATGATGATGCAGCCATGATATTTTCTTGCATCTCAATGATTGGTGTGTATATTCAAGTGAGGAATTTATTATTAAATTTTTATTGTAGCCTTCAAGACTGCATGCTTTGTTGTCTAATGTATGGAACAAGATAATCCTTGATTATGGCTTTGACTGCAAAAGATGCAAAGATTTACAACAGGGGATATGTATTTTGTAGGTTTAACGATCATGATTCATCATTGGGCTATAACATGCTTAGACCTATAGTTTGATGAGGTTTTGGGGGAAACACCCCAATAGGATCAAGGGGTAGTGCCCTTCGCGGGGGTCTGGGGGCAGCGCCCCCAGCGGGGTCAAGGGGCAGCGCCCCTTGCGGGGGTCTGGGGGCAGCGCCCCCAGCGGGGTCGAGGGGCAGCACCCCTCGCGGGGTCCCGGGGCAGCGCCCTGGGCGCGCTCCCTGTCGCGATACAGGGCGGGGTCGAGGGGCGGAGCCCCCGCCACCAAGCCCAAATGAAGACCTTCAAAACCACACAAACCTTCATGGCGCGCACTATTTAATTAAAAAAATTGTAAATTAAAGACACTAATTACATATTTAAAAAACATCAAGGTCGAGATTTAGCCATTTAATTAAGCAGTTCTGAAACTTTAAAATGTGTTTTTTTTGACACACACGCCCACAAACTGATGGCCGAGTCTTTGGCTCGGGACTCGGCGAGTCTCGCGAGTCTGGCGAGTCTCGCGAGTCTCGGCGAGTCTGGCGAGTACTCGGCAGCCGAGTCCCAAAGACTCGCCTACCACTCGCCGGATTTCGCCAAGCACTCGGCCGGCCTTGTATGGTGCCCGCACTACCCGGGTCATAACCATATAATGCTCGATAAGGTGTCATCTGGATGCTCATGTGATGGGTGGTATTGTAACAATACTCACATAGGTATAACCATCTCACCCATGCCTTCTACTGCCCTGAACTATAGTTACGCAAGTACCCTTCCACCCATTTGTTGACGATCTCCGTCTGCCCATCTGTCTGGGGGTGGTAGCTGGTACTAGGGGTGAGCTCTGTCCCGCAAAGTTTGAATAACTCCTGCCAGAAGTTACTCATAAACCTGCTGTCCCTATCACTGACTATACTGCGGGGTAGACCGTGCAGTCTGAATATCTCACGGAAGAACAAATTTGCCACCTGGGTAGCCGTGTGCGTAGTAGTGATTGCGAAAAAGTGTGCATATTTCGTCAATCGATCTACCACCACGAAAATACTGTCCTTCCCTTGAGCTTTTGGCAAGCCCGTGATGAAATCCATGGATAAACAATCCCACTTCCTCTCAGGAATAGGAAGCGGCTGTAGTAGACCGCAGAGAGGTGGTGTTCTTTTGCTGTTCTCACGACAAACAAGACATTCTCACATATCAGAACATTACATTCGAGACCCTTCCGAAGTGAGTCTCTCCCAGACTCTATAGAATTTGTGTGCAACTTTGGCTGCCCGGCCATGCGGAATCATGTACGACCTCTAAAACCCCGGCCCCTCTTCATCTCGTAACTCCGGGACTACTGGGGGTCCTCCCTTTGTAGATGATAAGGTCATCTACAAGTGAATACCTGTCATCCTGTACTGATCCATCTACTATGCTAGAAGCCCATGGGTCCTTAGCATATTCCGCTACTATCAGATGTCTCCAGTCCTCTGAAACCAGTGTAATAGAACTCAAGTGAGGACGGCGAGATAAAGCATCAGCAACCACATTCTGAGTGCCCTTGACATAGGAGATGTCAAAATCGTAAGACTGAAGCTTGCTGACCCATTTTTGTTGTCTCTCATTAAGATCTCGCTGCCCAAGAAAATGCTTCAGACTATTATGATCGGTTTTTACAGTGAATTTACTACCAATCAAGTACTGCCTGAATTTGGCCATCGCATGCATGATAGCCAACATTTCCTTATCATAGATACTAAAACTCCGTTCAGGCCCTCTTAGCTTTCTGCTCTCAAAAGCTATGGGGTGTCGATCCTGCATAATAACTGCACCAATACCCTCACCACTGGCATCGCAATGTAACTCAAAGGGTTTAGTGAAGTCCGGTAAAGCCAAAACAGGACACGAAGTCATGAGAAGTTTGAACTTCTCAAAGCACGCTTGTGCTAATGGTGTCCACTCAAAAGCACCTTTCTTAGTCAAATCAGTTAGTGGCGCAGCATGCCACGAGAACCCACTAACAAACCGACGATAGAAAGCACACAATCCTACAAATCCCCTGAGCTGTGTCAAAGTCTCAGGTGTAGGCCAATCAATGATGGCTCGAACCTTCTCTGGATCCATGCTAACTCCGTCACCGCTGATGATGTGTCCCAGATATAAAAGCTCTGCCATGCCTAAAGCACACTTGGACTCCTTGGCATACAAGGACTCCCTGTCAAGTATACTCAGTACCTCATCCAAGTGAACCATGTGTTCCTCCCATGATTTGCTATAAACCAGGATGTCGTCGAAGAACACTAATACAAATTTCCTCAAGTGAGGATGGAAAACTCGATTCATTGTAGACTGAAATGTGGCTGGAGCATTGGTTAAACCGAATGGCATAACCAAGAAATCATAGTGTCCACAGTGACATCTGAACGCAGTTTTCTCTATGTCCTCCTCTCGGACTCTGATCTGATGATACCCTGTCCTCAAATCAATCTTTGAGAAGTAGCAAGCCCCATGAAGCTCGTCTATCAACTCATCTATCCGTGGAATAGGATACCTGTTCTTTATTGTTTTCCTGTTGAGCATTCTGTAATCAATACACATCCTGAGTGTACCATCCTTTTTCTTCACCAAAACAACTCATGAAGCAAAGGGTGACTTACTCGGCCTAATGTGCCCCATAGCTAACAGCTCCTTAATAGTTTTTTCAATCTCATCTTTCAAACGCTTGGGGTGCCGGTAAGGAGTAATCATAATCGGTTTCGTGCCCTCATCCAGCTCTATAATATGCTCAATACCTCTATTCGGAGGTCTGCCTGGTGGAATAGCACTGAATACCTTTGCATGTTTGATTCGAAGTTCCTGCACATCTGGATGGTATGAAGAAGCTTGCTGATCCAACTGTGAAGGCATTAGCTTGCACTCAGCAGCCCACTCTACCATATCATTACGAATCAAACGTTCCATTCTACGGAGTGAAATTTCTCTGAGGTTGCTGTCCTTGATGGCTTTTAGAATATGATTTGTGCCATCAACGGTGAATTTCATCTCCATGTCACGCAAATTAAGCGTGAACTCACCTATTGCATGAAGCCACTTCATGCCAAGTACTATGTCCGTACCTCCCATGTTTACAACATAAAAATCTGCCTTGAACTCAAAATTGTTAAGTTTCAAAGGCAAGTCAGGTATCATCCTCTCACAGTTGAGAGTGTATCCATCTGCAACCTTCACACGTATGCCTTCAAACTGCTGAGTTTGAATTCCCCGTTTCTCCACTAACCGTGAATCGATGAAGTTATGGGTTGCACC
The DNA here is from genome assembly GCA_007258455.2 of Sequoia sempervirens. Lineage (NCBI taxonomy): Eukaryota > Viridiplantae > Streptophyta > Pinopsida > Cupressales > Cupressaceae > Sequoia > Sequoia sempervirens. Next base: position 11,173 of record VDFB02240364.1, read on the forward strand.
TGTATCAAGGAGAGATATGACCCTTTGACCAGCTAGGATCCCACGAAGTCTGAAAGAACCCTCTTTCTGCATGCTGGACATATGAGCCTCCTTAAGTTCTGTTTCCACTACAATTTCTGCCTCATTTTCTGACTCTTCTCCATCTGTATCATAGATTGGAGCTTGCTGATCAGAAAAATCAGTCAACGGTTCTTCCTCATAAAACCACTCCATGTGCTTGTTTTGCCCTTTTGGTTTGAGGGAGCAATCATGATTAAAATCATACGGACCTTTGCAGTAAAAACAGAGTTTTCTCCTTCGTAAATCATTCATGGTTTCTCGATCTAAAGGGGCTGCAAATTTCTTTTTCTGATCTGCATTATCAGCCTTCTTTGGATCTGATTTATTCTCCGTGTATGAAGTGGTAGGCTTCGAGCTAAAAGGCTTACGAGGTGTAGATAGCTCCATGCTGCGAGCTTTCCTCATTGCCTCCTGTAACGTAGGTGGATCAAATGCTTTTATCCAACCTTTCATGGGCTCGAAAAGACCTTCAATGAACAATATGACCAGCCTTCTCTCTGAGATCCCTGTCACCATCACAGATAGTCTTTGGAATTCACCAATGTACGATTCCAAGCTACCTAACTGTTTCAGCTGTGCTAAATCTCTGAAGAAAAGCTCAGGATCCCTTCTGTCAAATCTCTCTACCAGTCTATCAGTAAACTCCTAATACGAGGTAATCCTGTCATGATGAAGAGTAGTCATACCATGAATCCACCATGTGCTACGCCATCAAGATGAAGTGCTGCAAAACGAATGGCATCCTCCTCAGGCATGGGGCGTAGTGTCAGGAATGTATCAAGTTTACTAACCCAGGCACGTGCTGTAACTCTGCCACTGCCATCATAGTGAACTAAGGTTAGTTTGCTGGTTGCCTGTCTGAGATCATTCTGTTTATGTCTAGGCCGCCTGTCATTCCTGTTCCTGGTGTGCTCTCTCTTCTGGCTCATGAATCTGTCAAAGTTAAGGTGCTCCTTAACCCTTGGTGGCAAGTTATCCCACTCATCATGCATAGCCATAATATTATCTGCAAAATTAATCTCACCACCTTGTTCAGCTTCGTCCACTTCCTCAGCATCATCTCTGGTGAACGTGGGATATGTAGCTCTCTCATAGGTGCGTACTGGATCTATAATTCTCTGTGGCTCTCTATGGATACTGCCATCTCGATCTGGATCCAGACTATGAGCTCTGTTTATTGACAAATTTTGAACATTCGTGCTGAGTTGTTGAAGAATAGTTGCCACCTGTTCTTGCCCTGCAACCATACCTCTAAGCACGTCTTTAGCTTCTCTGTCCTCATCCTCCCAAGTATTCCTGTGAGAACTTTCTCCAGCCCTGTTCGCCATATTGTCCCAATCTAATTCCTCCTCTTGATCTGCAAACGGAAATGGTGGAAAAGGATTTTGGTCGCCTCTCTGATTTCTAGGGCCTCCTCTGGAATAGAACTTGCCAAAACCCTCTTTATTTGACTTCATAAATTTCTCAAACCCCACAAGCTGGCAGGATGTGAGCTCTGATACCAACTGTGATGAGCCCTGTTGGCTCTCAGCTCAAAAACCCTTATTTTCTTAAGTCTTTAGATGTTTTTTAGTTTTTTAGAGAATTCTTAATAGACAGAAGAGAAGGGGCGCAGCATATTTTTGCTTGTAATTTGAAATATAAAGCAAAAACTCACAAAATGGAAATGCAGAAGCTGTTATTATACTGAAACAATTAGATTATGCATAACAGACATACCCGAAAGTCTCCAGTTATTTTATATAAAGAAGTTGCCAGATCTACAGCTGGAATTGATGAAATCAAGCCTGAAGGCACACCATGACTCCAAAACTCATTTCTCCTGCTCAGAAACTGGACACAATGTGCAAGAAACACTGGACGCCAATGATAAAGCTCAGAAACCAGCAAAGAGGAAGGCGTTTCTACTTATTACTTCACACGCCTCTTTCAAGGCACAATTCCCAATGAATGCCGTACGGCCAAGAAAAGGAGAGGTAGAATCCCTGATGGAAATCTCTGAAGCTGTGGAAGGATGCGCCACCAGAAGGAAACCCTCAGTTATTTCAATCAACAAACAAACTCAGTAAAACAATCTCTGTAGAATCTGTAGAACCTCTGGCTGAAGCTCTCAACTTGCACTGATTCGACTGATATTCCACAATCTCAAGAGTGCTCACACTGAAGAGGTATCGTTCTTCAATGGCAGTTTGTTCAAACCCTGATCACAGGAGAATGCACAGGCAAAATGCTCAAGGCAAAGAGAAATAGTCAAAAGATGAGTTTCATTTGCCAGGGAAATGCTTTATACCAAATTGGCACGCATTTCAAGAAAGTACGGCCTTTTGCAATCATTAAAATATTTTAATATTTTAATATGACCTTTTCAATAGTTCCCATAAAATACTTGAGCGCACTTTTTAATATTTTAAGTCATTAAAATATTAAAATCCCTTTTTGAACATTTTTAAGTGATATAAAATATTATTAAAGTCAATGTAACTTTAATAAAACATTAAGTTAAATAATTAACTTAATCACTTAAAATTCCATAACTCGCTCAAAACTCAGAGTATTCCCGTGCCGTCAGAAGCTGTGGACCCCTGAAATGCCAACGCTCGCTATGATCCAATCACTGTCCACTGAAAACAAGAACAATCAAACTCTCCAGAATGCATCACTGACCCTCTATCCAAACTGGCTAGCCCACAAGGGTCCAATAAAGGGCTAACACACTGTTCCTGAGAACTGTCTAACGAGGGGACATCACAGTATGGCAGGCCATCTGTGAGATGGATGTCCTCTGACCATGGATGACTGTCTTGGGGATGTCAATGATGTCCTCCCCACCTTCAAAAAGAGGAATTTTTTTGCCTACTTTGAATAAAAAAATTAAAAAGGCATGTTTTATAGTGGGGCTCCACATAATAGTCAACCTAAATGCCTTAAACACAACCTTATTATTCATTTCAATCCCATTCTTCATCTCAATGATTAGTCTTGAAGGGCAGGGTGGTGACCAAAATGAGGGAAGCAGGGTGCAGGCAGCCACATTAGTGAATGTCTGAGGATGAGGGCAGAGGCAATTACTGTTAAGTGTTTTTTTAAAGTTTCAAAGTTAATTTTTTTGATTTTCCTTTTTTTTTTTTTGCTTCATTTTCACTTTGCACTTCCAAGATGCACTCCATTTTATTGACAAAACACTAAACAACATGAACAGCAGTGAGAGCGAACATGAAATAGTTGGCATGGAACAAAGAAGGGTTTTAGCTAGGGGTTCATTAGGGCATGGAAGTGGTGTGGGTGATGTAGGACAACCACATAATTTGTATGAGTGCCCTTTTGTCGTCTTGAAATGTCATGAAAAGGGGCATTTCAAACCCTTTAAACCTCTGTTGCAATTTGTAATAGCTGTAGACAAAGACTTTTTTTTCCGGTGGGGAGGCGGTGGTGAGCGTGGAGTTTGGTTGTGTCATATTTGCAACAAAGATTTTCAAGGGAGTTACATTAGGTTATATGGTCACCTCTTGGGCATTATAGGATAGGGGATTAAGATTTGTTCACCAATAAATACAACTGAAAAGACAAAGGTTAATAGATATTTTATGGAGGGTGAAGTAAGGTCTAAGGGTATGTCAATGCTAATAGAGTCTACACAATCTGCTATGCCATCCATGGTTGGTGGTGGTATTAGTGATGCTTCTACAAGAAGAAAGATGGAGACTAGTTGTAGTGAGAGGCTGAGGACAGTTGTAGGAATCTTCAATATGCAATCACAAGAAGTGGTAGGATCTTCCATTATCAAATTTTTCTTTGCGCTTGTTATCCCATTTCATGTGGCATGTTTTTCCTATTTCAAACAAATGTTCAAAGATGCAATTTCTGTTGGTCTCTCATTTACTCCTCAAGAGGACATAAACTATGCACTAGCCTCCTTGATAAAAGATATTCTAAGGCGAATTTGGTGATGGAGGAGATAAGACAAACTTGGTTGAGGAAGGGCTGCTCTATTATCATGTATGGGTTGACTGATATTTGATATTGGCCACTCATCTACATCATAGTTACATGTGTATTTAACTCTTATTTCCTTAGAGTTGTTGATTGTTTAGGGATGTGCAAGGATGCAAACTTTCATTTTTAGATATTGAAAGAGGCCATAGAGGAGGTTGAGGCCTCAAATATTGTATAGGTGGTTATTGATTTAGCATGCATGTGGGAATTAGTTGGCATGATTGTGGAGGATGCTTACAAACACATCTTCTAGCCACCATGTGTTGTGCATTGAACAATGATTGAAACACATAGACAAGATAGATTGGGTAAAGGGAGTGGTGCAAAAGCTAGAGATATTCAAATTTTCATTTGGAACCACACCACCACACTTGCTCTATTCAAGACATTTTTGAGGAAGAAATTCCTCAAACCCATGGAGACTAAATTTTCTAGTTTCTTCATTCTGTTAGAGAGAATGCTTGCGGTGTAGGAACCTCTACAGTGGATGTTGGTTAATCTAGAGTGGTGTAGATGGCTTGATGCAAAAACTAATAAGGCAAAAGTTGTTGAGACAAGATCCTTGATGATGATTGGTGGTTCACTTTGAGGTAAGTGAATTTTGATTTTTCCAGTGTTCCATAGAGTTTCCTGATGGGGACGCGTTCTTTGTCGGGGACTTGTTTCGGGGACAGGGGAACAAAGGGTCTAAGTTTGGGGACGGCGGGGGGACGATGACGGGGGGCGGTTCTGATATACATATGGTATTTGAATAACTAGTTATAAAAAGATGTTTAAGAATAACATTTCAAATTAAACTTTGGCAAATTAATAAAATAACAAAATTGCAAATACTAACATTTTAAATACTTGAATACTATTACTAAAAGACTAAAAGTAAATAAAATATTAAAATTTGACAAATGAAATTGTCAAATTTGAGATTTTTATTATATCGAAAATATGACATGTCACATCATAATATCGTATCATAAAGATGATTACAATGAGTAGCATGATACATTGATATTAAAATAAGTACAAAATGCAAAAATGTAGTGAAGGGAGGCCTCTAATCATCCCCAAACTTGCACTTGCAGCACCTCAAATTCACTCTTTCACTGGTTTTCCTCTTCTTCACCTAGTTGTTGCAAAACATCAAATGGCATATGTGAGCAAAAAAATGAAGAATGAGAGTGTTTTGTTTAGCTTATGGGCTTTTAGAAGGGTCCCTCAAGCCTTTAGGGGTCAACCCAAGGCTCACATTCCAAAAAAAGTCAATGAAATTAAATAAATAAAAAAAAAAACGCTTTTTTACACGTCCCAGCATGGGGGACGCCTAGGCGTCTTTGAGACACTTGAGGGAGACCCCAAGACGTCTTGGAGACGTCCAGACGTTCCCACCGTTTCCTCAAAGTCTCTCAAGTCCCGATGGCAGTGGGGGGATGGCGGGGGGACATTTCTCAGCCGTCCCCAAGTCTCTGAAACGTCTCGGTCTCCGAAACGGCTTGATTTTGGGGTGGGACGCGTCCCCGTGGAACACTGGATTTTTCATTATTAAATTTAAGCTATTAATGTTTGTTATTTGATAATCCTATTCGTTCTTTATATTAGCATTCACTCTATTATTTGAGTCTTATAAATTTTTAATCTTAATTCATTTTTTGAAATTTTGTTTGTAGATATGTATGTTCCTTCATGTCATCTATTGTAGATATCATTAGATTTGTTGATGTTTGACAACATGCTTGGTAGATGAAGCAAGTAATTCATTACATGGATATGAATTTGGGGTTATATGAGGAGTGTATCAGGCCTATTATGACATGATGATGGAATGCTATGAACACCCTATTTCATATGGCACTTTTTGCTCTAAATCACAAATGGTATGCACCAAGGACTAGGAGAGTGCCTTATTTTGAAGATGAGGAATGTCCTTCAAAATATTTATTTAGTTGAGGAGGCAACTATATTTTGAACACAATCACTTGCCTTTGTTAATCATTGTGGTCCAACGTTCAACAAAGTAGAGGTGAGAGTCAATAGAGCTACATTAGCTCAATTCATCTTTGTTGAATGGTGGACATGGCATGGGAAGTATGCATCAAAGTTGAAGATGCTTGCCATTTGCCACTTTTGACAGGTTGCTAGTTTTTGTGCTCTAGAGAGGAATTGGTTTGCATACAACTTCATCTACTTTATCAAGAGGAATAGGCTTACCTATTGACAAGTGGAGAAGTTGGTGGCTATGCATAGTGACTTGCGATTTTAGGATTGACTAACTTCTAAGTATTGACAATCTCCAACTTAGCAGTGAGATGTTGATCTTGAAGATGCCACATAGATTGACGAGGAGGCATAGGTGGAATTGATGGGTGTTCCATTAGATGAGGTAGCCCCTAATATTGGCAGTGAATCTTATTCAAAGTTTGATTTTGATTGTCTACTTGTATTCATTTTGTCATTTTGTACTTGTAGCCTTTTGGTCTTTTTATTTTGTTCTATTATATATGCAGATTGGTAATGGGAACTGAAATTGAAATGATTAGACATTGAAAGTTTGTTAATTTGTATGTTGATTCAAATTGTAATGATTAGACATTATTAGCTCTAAAGTTTCATAATATGGTTCTATAATGTATATGATGAATGCTACCACACCTCATATACAAGGAGATGCTCATTGATCTTGATATACAAGGCTTGAGATCTCTATTTCAGAAAACATTTCACATCCATTTGATGCACACTTGCCAACCCAATTTAGCTGCCATAGCTAGAACCTTTTTGATGATCTCGATCTTTGTAGTGGGAAGGAGTTTCTTTATAGGCAATGTGTTCCTTTTGAGCATAGGCTTTAGCCACAATTCAAACCTTATATTTTTCAATGCTACCATATGTTTTGTACTTATTTTGAACAGCCATATGTAATGTCCCCTACTTGGAGTATGCCTGAATTTTCCTTAAGGGACAATTACATAATGTAAAACTGTTTTGCAGATGATATTCCACAGTAAATTATATAATAGATATTGAACTTAAGAATAAATGACATATTAACATTTATGAAATAATGAATAACAACTTAAACTTGAATCCAATCTATAGAGTCTTTTCCAATAACCAATCATGGTAGGGATGGGAGAGAACGCATGATAGGGCACCAGAAAAGGAACA
>VDFB02240365.1:0-10066 GCA_007258455.2 Sequoia sempervirens
TGATTTTCTAATGATGCAACCTAGGACTTAATTAATTAAATAAAAGACCTAAGTTAAACTTATGCTAGTGTAATTAAATAATTAATTAGACAAACAAAACTAATGTTTTGAATGGATTTAAATGATCAAATTAGTTTGGGAGAAATTGAGTGAGTTTGGAATTAAAAAAGAGGAAAATGAATTTTATTAATATTTTATTTGGGTTTTGAAAATGGGTAAAAAAGGAAAGGGGCTTTTTATTTTCATTATATTAATTTGGGAAGAAAAAATAGAGGAGAGAAAACCTTGTTGGAGAGATTTGGAAAAATGGTGATTGGGAGTGTATTTCTCATTGAAATTTGATGAGGTTGGATTCGTTGGGATAGGAATTGGGAAGGGGTCATGCATGTCAATTTTTGTGACCTATCATTTGGCATTTTTGGTGTGTGTTGCATTTTCATTTTGGAGAGAATTTGAGGTATTATATTTTTTTAATTAATTTAAGTATTTTATTTTGAATTTGGGTAGAATCCTCTCATCTCCTTTTGATTTCGAAAGTTAAATTAATTTAGTTGATGTTTTGAGTAAAATTTGAGACTTTTCAAACATATTAGGTTACCATGCCCAATTTTTACTAAATTGATGAAAATGTGAATTTTATAACTTGAATAGAGTATTGGGCATATTTGCACCAAAAGGGTATTCTTAGAATTTAGAAATTATAAATTTGAATTTTTGATGAATTTACATGGTGGAATTGAGTAATTTTCTAGTTTTTACATAGTTGAAATATAAAAAAAATTGAAATTTTATGTGAAAATGATTGAATTTGATTGTTTGGAAAATAGGGAACTGTGTGAAATGAGATTTTATACAATGTGGGAAAATTTCATTAAATTCTGAAAAGTTGGAATTTTTGTATTAGTTTTTGTGCCACAATTGTTGGAGGGTGTGAGGACTATTTTGGAATGTCCTAATGAATTTGTACTTCATGAAATGTGATATTATGCATTTTGAGAAAGTTCTATTTATTTTGGAAATATTGTATTTTGCATTGGTTTTTGTGCCACTCGTTCGTGAGTGTGAAGAGCCTAGGATTAAGTACTAGAGAGGGTTATGAGAGTGGCTCCTAATGTGTCCTTGACCCAAAGTGGCAAGTAGGATGATCATGGGTTGGGATTCATTTAATGAAGTGATAACTAATTAAACATAGGTAATAAAACTAATCAAGATAATGGATACCCCTTTCAAGCCTTGAGTGCTTGTAAATACTAAGGATGATTGGGAAGGCATACTAGCTCAAGGAGCCTGGGTCTTGCAAGGTCAAGTATCCTCATCAATATGAGAGTACTAGTTTCTATGGGTTCCATACCTTAGAGAACCATGATGACACTCCCTAGCTAGCTCTCTAACATCTTACCCTAGTGTCTTGTGTGTGTATGATCCACCATTTGTGAGTTGGCCCAATGATGATCCTTGTGATACCCTTCCAATGAGATATTGTGTGATATGCCCTTGGTGTGTTTTCTGAAGGATGAATTCTTGTATGGCATTGGTGAATTTTCCCAATGTAGATTTGTGATGTTACATTAGTGAGTTCTCCCAATGTGGTTTATATTACTCCATTTGTGATTATACCATTTATTTAATTGTATTGGATTTAGTATATGATTAGATTATTGGTTGTTCTATGATGTGCATGTGGAGTGTATACTTCATGTACACTGTGTGTGTTAGACTTCTCTACATGTGTTTGGCATAAGTGTTGTGTTTGTTGCCCATGTGACTATCTCCTAGCATGGTGGTAGTGGATCTTTTCAATTCCACAAGGTTAGGTGGCATGGTAACCACCATTGGGGACCTAAGGTTCGTGGATTTAAGAATGACATAACATCATGTAATTTTAATTTTAATTCATGTTGATAAATGTATTCATTCAATTTTTTTGTAAGATATTGATTTGGAACCTCTCTTAAGAGATGATTTGTAAATCATAAATGAAAAGAACATTTGGTTCATTTATGTGTCTCATTTTTGGTGTCAGGGAAAAAATATTTTCATTTAATCTCATGATTATTTTTAAGTGTTAATTCAAACATATGAACATTTATTTTAGTGCTTAAAATGAGCCTAGCTATGCAAATTCATAGTTGGGCAACTTAGTCCTATACCTAGGAAGCCTTGTCATGCACCTGATTGAACCTAAGACCTTATAAATTATCCTAACACTATTGGGGTGGCCTGGTGGAAGTAGGGGAACCCTAGTTTGATAGGCATAAAAATATAAAAACTCAAAAAATATCATAAGGTTGTTGGGGTGGCCTGGTCCTGTATAGGGGCGACCTTTTCCCATACAAAAAAATAGAGAGCGAATCATCTCAACCACTAGTAGGTGAGAATTTTCTAAGCCTTTTGACCTTTTGAAATAATTTTTATGACACATACTTTTCTCATTATGTCCATTTTGGTTGTCTAAAACCTTGAAACCTAGTCAAAATTTCTCTAACTCTGAGCTTGAGCTTTCCTTGTTTTTTCAAGACATTGATTGGGAAAAAATTGTATTTGAAAGTTGTTCACTATAGTCTTCGGGTCCTATTATTGTTTTGAACTAGCTCTAAAGTTCCATCATTGATGACTTATGTAGTCTCCTACATCTTTTGGTGTGCAACCTTTTGATGTCACCCGATTGTCAAACCTAGGGTTGGGGAGATGATTATTCTAGTCTTTTGAAGTCTTGCAGAAGTTATAAGCCTTTAAGGATATTATTTTGAGTTTCCTCGACAATAATCATAGGTAATGGGGTGTTTTGGAGTGGTTTCTCCCCTTGGGTAATGTCGCTTTGTGACAAGATTTCTTGGGAAGCATGAGGATGTCTAGAAGTGACTTATTATCTTTCATCTTGTGGCGAGTTGTGTCTCTTGGGTAGGAAACATACTATGAAGATTTTACTTTAATTTTAGATTGATTTAGTATGTTTGGATGTGTATTGAAGGTCGATTAATCTGTCATCCTATCTTGGTTGTTATTGTGAGAGAACACAGTCGTGGTTTAGTAACTGATCGTCATGTAGGGTTATTCTCTCTCTCTACCATTTGTTCATCATGGTGGGTTTATCCCACATTTGGTAAATATTATATTTTTTCTACCTTTCTTATTCAATGGTGAAGTGACTTATTTTCTTTGGCATTGTGGCATTCTAACACTTGTGTGCATGTTGCTTATACAAGTGTGACATATCAATGTTGCATTAACAGTGTTGTTATCCTTGTTTCAAGAAAATTCATTCTATCAAGTTTTGTTTTGAGATTGTTAGCACATGGCATTATAATTAGTGATGTAATCATGTTGTTCTTAATATATTAAATTGACATATTTAGAATAATCCTTCATAGATCATTCATTAATTTAATGTGACAACCAATTCATGAAGATGCATGTCCTTACTATGATAATCCTTCATAGATCATGTCATCAAAAAAGATTGCACCAAAATAGGATTGACTATATCTCATAATTCATGGCACATAGGAATTATTTTTTTCTAAATCTATAGGGTTACATAAGGACCCTCTATAATAATATCTCTTAGATTTTGAATACTAGAAACCATTTATCCATGGTGAAAGTTTTTCTGTTGTCCTAAAAACTATCATATGCATGCAATTAGAAGTTGCAAGGTAGCCTAAATTTTTTCTATGCATCATGGGGATAAAATATCAATGAAAACACATCTGAGTTGGTAGGTTTACTCTAAGCATGGTCCTATTTTTCACCCCATCTCTCTCAAAAAATTTAGACTACATTGTGTCGATGCTTTCTCTTAAGAGCCCTAAGTGCAAAAATTTATTGAACTTTGATGGATTGTATCTCACAATTCATGGTATGTAGGAACATTTAATTTAAACCTATAGGGTATTGTAGGAACTCTCTACAATAACCTCACTTATATTTTGAATACTCAAAACCATTTGGTCATGGTGAAAATTTTCTTGCTACCCCAAAAACTATCAAATACATACAATGTGAAGTTGCAAGGTAGCCTAACTTTTGTTTTGTTCATCATGGGGTTGGTGGGGGAACCTTACCTACACCTTGGAATGAAAGGGAAAAGAGTCCTTGAAGGTTCAAAAAATTTCATGATGACAATGAATTCTAGGATGGAATAAGAATGTTTTGTGCTTATTTAGGCTTAATAAGGTCTAAAAAAGACCAATAATAATGTAATTGGGAGCACCTTGGGGTCTCCATGCCTCTTGGAGGTATTGTTTGTTTTTTTTTTATGTGTTTTCAAGAAGTTTGGGATGTAATAAGGTTCCAAGAACCATATTTCATGTCTTGTAACAAGTTTTGGGTTTGAAGTCAAGTCTAGTTGTAAGAACAAGGTCTCCTTCCTCACCATGTGAACTTGGTGCATCTGAGCAATTTAAGGAATTAAGATGCCTTGGTGCAACCAGGTATTTGAGGGGAGTCTCCTTGATGTTTTTGATGTGTTTTGTTGTTTTTTAACACCTTTTAAATGTTTATTGTAAGTGGGCTTCTTGAGAGTAGTATAAATTGCCTTAACTAGGCAATTAGGAGTCTAGTTTGGAATATTTTAAAAATTAGTTGTTTTCAACATCCAACTAATTCAAAAATTAGTTGGAGGGATTTGGAAAGAGGTTTCAAAGGTTGAAATAGGCCTCTTTTGGTCGAGGCATGTTGATTTTGAAGTTTGGAGAAAGTTTGAATAAAAAGAAACCCTGTTTTCCTTCATTTTCTGTGTGTAAAATTGCTGCTAAAATATGTGGTACGGAATTATTATGTACTATACAGGATGAAGACCATAATGGATCGATAGATAATTGAACTACCTTTCTTTTGGTGGTGGTTTGAGCCTTTTTAATTAAGAATTGAAAGAGATATTCGCGTTTTACTGAAAGTGGTCTGGAAAACCCTCAAAATTCAGGTTTGGTCTAAAAAGCTTTATAACTCGCCTTCTCCACTTGCTCATGGCCTGATTTTTGGTTGGAAGGTTAGGAAGATCATGTAATTTATGTTCTTGAAGGTCTTGGAGGATGGAAGGGGTTTTGGTGCAACTTTTGAGCAACCCTAGGCTTGGCATCTCTGTGTGACAAGCCAAAATTTGTTGCAAAAATTTGATTTGAGGCAAGATTTGTGAGTTTTCTATTTTGTGTCACTTGGGATCAGTTGGAATGAGTTTTTTGAAGGTATATGAAGGTATTCATTGGCTTAGGGGTGTTGGGGTGTGCCAAGGTAACCATACTTGCATTGAAAAGTGTCTTTTAGGCCTCCTTGTAGCGTTAGAAAATAGGTCATTTGTTGCCTTTTGTGTTGGAGTCAAAACTTGTGGTTTTGAGGGTTTGTGGAGGATAGTATCAAGTGTCAAAAAATAGTGAGTTTGGTTTGGTTTCAGTCATTAGAAGGATTTTATGTTGACTGTCCCATTAGACAGGGCTACAAGGGCTACAAGGCCTAATATGGCAACGATAGATGAAAGAGTGTTCCCAAGTGAGAAGTCTTGTTTGTTGGCTTAGTTTAGCCATGTTAAGAGATTATGAGTCATTTCTAAGCCTCCTAATTGCATTTGGGTGTGTGGAGTTAAAATAGTGCTTAAGTTGCTCATTAGTTGTATGGGGTATTAAGGAGTCTATCTAAGAGTATTTGAGAGAATCTCTTAAGAGATTGTAACTTTTGTTTTGTTCATCATGGGGTTGAAACATCAACCCTAACACATCTAGGTGGGAATATCTATGCTAGGAATGGTCCTATTTTGCATCCCAACTCTCTTGAATGTTTTGGGCTACATTGTGTTGGCACTTTCTCTTAAGATCCCTAATTGCAAAAAGTTATCAAACTTTGATGCGTTGTATCTCAAATTTGGTGGCACATACGAATATTTTGTCTAAACCTATGGGTGCACATGAGGACCCTCTACAATAAACCTCTTAGATCTTAAAGACTCAAAACTATTTGGTCATGGAAAAAAAATTTATGCTACCCCAAAATTCATCAAATGCATGCAATGTGAAGTTACAAGGTATCTTATTTTTTGTTGTGTTCATCATTGGGTTGAATCATCAATGTCAACATGTTTGGGTGGACATGTCTATGCTAGGCATGGTCTAGTTTTGCACCCCAACTTTCCCAAATGTTTCGGGCTACACTGTAACTATAATGTTTTTATTCTACAAATATCCATACACCCTTTGGAAGCTTTCTTGATCTTCAAAGAAAACAATGTCTCATAAAATTTTGGAAACTTTGAGGGTGTGAGACATATACCTTTACAAAATCCACACCTACTTGTTGAATGATACTTAATACATCTAATGGGTTCACATCTTTTTCCAATTTCTCTGGCAAGATAACATGCAAGGAAGAAAAAAAATTGTTTTGGTCTTGCAACTCTTCTTCTCTTCTAGGTTGACAAATAACATTCATAGAAATGCATTCTAGCACCTGATCTAAGATATTGTGTTTAGCTTTTTCATTAAAAATTATCATAGCCCCTGTAATGCAGAGGATTCTCTACTCCTAAGTCTCTAGGAAAGGGAAGCATCTACAAGGAGTGAATAGCTCTTTGTTACCTCAGAGACAAAATATCAAGTGACAAGAGATGGTTAAGAGAGATTTTATGTTATTTTTTGGGTTTTATGATTGTTTATGAAAAGGGAACTTAAAAAATTGAGTGAATAGACCTATGAGGTCTTGGGAGATAGATAAAAGATATCTTGGCTAGAGGATGAAAGAACATAAAAAAGACAATAGTGTGTTGCACTAGAATCTCGTACATACCAGAGATAGAGTCATCCACTACAGACACTTAGGGTCTACTAACTACTCAGAAACTAAAGCTCAACAATTTAAATAAACTAGACATAACACAAAAATGTTAGAAAAGCACAACAATAAGAATACTAGATAACAAGTAAATAAACTATTCAATGAAATAACAATTATTGGAAGAAAAGGAATGAACTCATGGGTGGTCGAGCTATGAAGCTTCCCATAAAGTTCCTCAAAAACAACCTGCACACATAGAAATAGTAAATGTGTTGAGGTTGTTTTTGGGGCTTTCCTTTTTCAAACCCCCCCTTTGGTGTTTCCACCTCCATCTATAGTCAACAAGACAATGAGATAGAAAGATAGATAAAAGAGTGAAAAGACAAAGAAGTATAACATGCAAGATAAAAGTATGCTATTCAATAAGAAGGATAATGCAATAAAATGAAATGTTACCCTACCTCCAATGAAATTATGAAGCCAAGAGGAAGCGTAATGCCTTAAGAGAGATTGATATGAGCATGCAAGAACGTAATGTAGAAGAGCTTGAACTAGCAAGTGTATCAATGGAAAATTGGATTGTTAGATGATTAGATCAATAACATCAAAATCCACTGAAAATAACGAAACACAAAGGAATACAATGAAAAAAAAAGGCACAATGTTACCAGAAATCTTCATCTTCCATGGTTGACCTTCGTTACACCTTCTTAGTTTGCAGCAAATCAATGAGGCTCTCAGATTTCAAATGAGCAACATATAATGATGTTCAAGTCTTATGCAAATGTTGAAGGATTTATAAAAATGTGACTATGTCTATGTCTATGACTATGACAATATGATAAATGAAATAATAATTACCAATGCTAAAATGACTATAATGCCTAAATTTGAAAATGAAGTTGTCAGATCCCAAAATTATGAGAAAAATTGTCTTTTATAGAAAACACAATTTTGAGTGGACGGATGAGATTGAATTCTAAGAAAGACCTAGAACGAGAGGTCTAGATTAAATCTAAGAATCCCTAATCAGGGTTAGGGATAATCAGGGTTAGGGAAAAATCCTTAATCGAACGGTCAGAATAATATCTCAGATAATTGGATCGACGGTGGAGAATAAATGAGATAAATTAATTAAAGAAATAAAGATTTTCAAAAAATCAAGAAGATAAGATTTCCGGATTTGTGAGATTCGAAAAATCAAGAAGATAAGATTTGGACTGAAGATCAAATTTGGAAAATCAAGAATATGCCTGATTACTTGATTTTTGGAAGATTAGTTACTATTTTGAATTAAATTAATTCAAAATAATGATTTTGTGAGACAATAAATAATCTTTTTCAGATTATTTACCAAAATGGACTGACAGTCAAGAAAGTGATGACATTTTAAATAATTTTATTTATTTAAAATGAGAGGAATATTAATTTGGAGAATTAAATAATTAAATATAATTATTTAATTTAGAAGATAAGATTAATTAATTAAATTAATTAATCAATTCATTTAATTATGACAGTTAGTGACATATCAAATAAATAAATAAAACTTATTTATTTAATAATCAAGAAGAAATATTTGTGAGGGTAATTAAATAAATTAAGAAATTTATTTAATTAAAAGGAAGACTTAGACAATTAATGATGTATTTAAAAATAGTAGAAATTTATTTTATTTAATAATCATGAAGAATCAAAGGACATGGATTAATTAAATAATTATGAATTATTTAATCAATAGTGAGATGTGGACCAAGGACATAATTAAATGTCATAATTATGCTAGGACGAAAGTGGTAAAAATGAAGCTTGTAGGCCTAGGTCATTTTTAGGTGTCTACATTTTTCCCCTCTTTGTCATAATGTAGCATGTCGCATTGTGACAAAGAAAATAAGTCAAAAGTATGCTCTAGTGCCAAATAGGATGAGGAAGAATGACGAGGAGGGTTGCGGTATGCCCCCTTGAGAGGACAGACAGGTTCCAAGAACATGGGTGTGCTCTCGAAATTGATTAGAAGACTAGAATATGAAGAGATGAAGAAATTTTAGTGCAAAAGACATGAATGCAATGCTTATATGAGATGGGAGAGAGAAGATGACAAGACTAAAGAAGATGCATGTTAGTTCCTAAACCAAATCCTTCAAAACATTGCCATGGGACTTTTAATATTTATTGCTCTTAATCATCATTGGGAAAATTGTTGTGATGGCCAACAAACACCATGATATGACATAGATCCAAGGTGTGCAAGGTTGTACCATCACATAAGACATAGCTTGATCATAGACAAGGAGATCATGACTCATACCAAGAGCGTTATTGCCCCAATCTTTGTCAGAATCAACCACAAGCAGAAAAAGACAAAAAGGACAAGTCATGAAACGTCGTTGCTCCTCTAAATCCTGTTGCCAGGACATCCTTGAGGAACTAGCAACATGACTGTCAGAAAGAAATAAGATAAAGCCATTATCATGATACGTCACTGCTTTTCTAAATCCTTTTTTTGGGATCTCGCTGAGAAACTAGTAACATGAGTGTTAAAAGACAAGACAAATGTCATGATACATTGCTGCTTCTCTAAATCCCAGTGTCAGGATCTTGTTGAAAAACTAGTAACATGATAAAAAGCCAAAAACGAATGCCAAGTATTTGCCAAGTGTGTCTGGATGTCAAGTTTTAATGATGTCGAGATGATGAATCTTTGAAGGTTGCCATATTCAAGAAGGACACATCCTGAATAATGTCGATGTCTAGGAAGGACACATCCTAAAACACCAATGTCAGAGTTTTGTTCTTTAGGACACATCTGAAAGAACGTTGTTGTTGAGAGGAATGATACTTAAGTGTCAGAAAGGATCCCTCGAAAATGTCAAATGATAGGGACGATGCCTAGGAAGGACACATCCTAAGGCACCAATGTCAGAGTTTTGTTCTTCAAAAGGACACATTTGAAAGAACGTTGTTGTCGAGAGGAATGATCCTTAAGTGTCAGAAAGGATCCCTCAAAAATGTCAGATGACAATGCCGATTCCTAGGAAGGACACATCCTAAGGCATAAATGACAAAGGTTATTCTTCAGAAGGACCCATCACGAAGAAGCGTTGTGGAGAGGAATGATCCTTAAGTGTCAGAAAGGATCCCTCGAAAATGTCAGATGACAATGCCAATTCCTAGGAAGGACACATCCTAAGGCATAAATGACAGAGGTTATTCTTCATAAGGACCCATCTGAAAGGTAACCAAGAGTTGATAGTTTGACTGGTTGCGATAATTTGACTTGTTTTGACTAAGTTTGACTTGTTTT
>VDFB02240372.1:0-13750 GCA_007258455.2 Sequoia sempervirens
AATATAAGCTGAGATGAAAGATCACTAACTAAGACATTACTATCTTATGTGAAACAAGATTGTTTGTCTTGAGTATGTTCTACAAAAATCAAAGGAAAATATGAAGTTTAGTGTAATGAACATGTCATTGGTAGAGAATACCTAAATTAGGAAATATAAAGAGTTCTATAATTTATATCAAATAATATGCAATGCATGTGTAATAGAAGGGATTCAATAAATAAGAGGTAGGCATACCTTGTGGGCACAATAGGATGTAGTATGAATAGAAGAAAATAAGGCTTGTTCTCTACCCTACCATATTGTGTCATGCAACCTCATGGATTGTCACCAAACCTTTGAGCAAGAACATACATTTTCCACTAGTATGATCAATGGTGAAACCAATGTTTCGACGCCTGAGAATTTTCTTTAGTTGAAATTAGTGTTATATTATTTTAAAAGTATATATAGTTGTATCATTTATGACAAATAATTTGACATGCAGTTGTGAAATAAGAGATGGAATAAAGGAAATATAGCCTTACATTCTATATAATTAGAATGTAGCAGCAGCTTGTACACCAGGCCAAAAATGTAATCACAAAGCTATTTAGTATTGTGGAGATGTGCAGTTACAGTTGAGAATGTTTGCAATCTAAGATGGTATTAATCAAATATAGTTAGACACAAGGAAAATGTGAAGTTTAGTGTGGTGAACATGTGTCATTGGTAGACAATATCTAAATTAGGAAATATAAATAGTTCTATAGTTTATAACAAATAATATGTAATGCATCTACAATAGAAAATATCACATAAAAAAGATGCAGGAATACCTTGTGGAGAGAATGGGACACAATATGTTTACAATTATAACTCCCATATAATTCTATTTTGGCACCTGAGAATTTTGTTTAGTTGAAATCAATGTTATTCATTTTTGAAAGTATATATAGTTGTATCATTTGTGAGAAATAATTTGAGATGAAATTGTAAAATAAGAGATGGAATAAAGGAGATATAGCATTACCTTGTATATAAATGGAATTTAGTTGCAACTTGTACACCATGCAAAATTTGTGATCGCGAAGCTATTAAGCATTGTCAAGATCTATAGTTACAGTTGAGAATATTTGTAATCTAAATTGGTTAGAATCTGATATAGTTAGACACAAATGGTTTGAAGGTGAGAGCACTGGCAGTGGCATCATTAACCAAAGAAGAGTAAGGTATTTAGAGAAACATTAAATATAAATGTTATTTGGTCAACCAAAGAAGAGGAAGGAATCCAGGTTTGTCATTGGAGGAGACGAGAACATAATGCAAGAATTGAATAGCAACTTCTCTTAGTAATCACCATAGAAGCAAAACTTTGGCTATCTTGGCAGTAGTGATTGCAGCTGCACTATGGAGGGAATGAAAAGGAAGAAAAATTAGAAATGGTGGGAATTTTAAATGCATTGAAATGAACAAGGAAAGGAGAAGTAGTATAGTTACCATAAATAATAGAAACATTGCATCATGATGGAAATGAAGATAATTTTTGGAAGCAATCCTCTTCTTTGATTTGAAGTGCACTGTATTTTTTGGAATGTAGTCTAGAGTATCTGTCAAAAGAGAAAGGTAGATCTATGCATATTCCTGTTATCGATTTTACATGAGAAAGAGTTGTGAATGTTAGTCCTTGTCTTTCTCTAGTTCCAATATCTATTGTATCTCTCTCCAGTGTCAACCCTTGAAATTTATTTATTGTTATTTCCCAAGTCATTGTCAAGGGGACCTATCTTCAACTGCCCCATGTGATTGGGGGATGGGAATGGATTTTGGGTTGTCTCAATCCTATGCTAGGCCAAATTAGTTTGGGAAGTGGACAACATATTCAGGCGGTTGAGGTGGTTTAGTACCCCTATCATATACGATAGACTTCACAAAACCAAATGAACCATTAACCAAGCTAGCTTCCACCCAAAGATTTGTTATTAACATTACTTTTTTTCCAATTGCAAGTAAGAGCTCTACTTGAAATTGCTCATCATCGCCATAATCAAGTGTGTTTTTTTTAGTAGTTTCAACAACACTAATTGCAATGGGAACATTTAACTACTAAAGTATTTTTCTATTGTGCAAGGAAACCAACCTACTTGTTGGGAATAAGTGAATAGATGCATCAAAATCTTGGTTTTACTTAGCTAAAAGCATGAAATTTGTTCGATTCATAAGAGTTTTCCAATCAACTTGAGATTCTTGACAATTTCTAATGTTGAAAAGGAGTCTACGGAAATATTGTTGTGTATCGTATTGTCCATGTTGGTAGAAGACTATGTTGAGCATGACAACATTAAAAGTGTACTAAAGAGCTAAGGTTGTGGAGTGAGAAGGATAGATAGGCCTATCCAAAATAGGTGGAAATTTTCCTAGGTCACCCACAAGTATAACAAGGGCACCACCAAATGGCTGCATATGTCTAGCAGGAAACACTTTCCACAATCAACTATCTATTTTGAGAAACAACTTGGGCCCCAAGAAGCTCATTTCATCAATTAAGATGTACTTAATATGTTTGAAGTCCTCTTGAAATATGGTCAATGGCTATCCTTTTAAGGGATCTCTAATTGGTATCTAGAGAGTTATATGTACTATAGAGGCATGTATATTGTAGGCAGCCACCCCAATTGGTGTGAAAGCAAGCAAAGGATTCATTCTCTAGTTTATTGATGTATTTAGTGTTCTTCGGATGTTTTCTATAAGAAACAATTTACTTGTACCTGTAGTACCTTGAATAATCATATGCAATGGTGATGATGAAGATGGGCCAAGATGGTGTTGTTCAATAATATTTAGAGCAAGCTTTTTCTTAGGAGATAGTTGATGACAAAGTGTAGGTGTAGCCAATGGGAAAAGAGTATCTTCAACTATATGCAATTTACTTGTTGAGATGAACTCTACAAAAACACTATGCAGATTCTTAGGAACATAATGTGTGCCCCACATGTGATTTAAATCAAAGTCTTATCTACCCAATAGTTGCAGTTGGTCAAAGCAAACATTGTTTGTAGCGCCAAGGCAAGAAAGAAACCCCCATTCGTATCCATCTATGGGAGGAAATGATTGGGTGCTTTCAATATCACTACTTCCTTCCTCTTCATTGGTGGGGGGAGCAATAACTCTATTGACATGCCAAGGGTGATAGCCAGTAACATGAAATAGCCTCCAGTTCTATGTTATACTATCTCTAGTGAGGCCTATATTTGCTTCAAAATTTTAGAAAGGCTTGTATAGTAGCAATTCCAACCAACAAAATGTTTCAAAGGTATCACTATGCTTTGAGGGGGAAGAATTGAATAGTAGGTAAACAATGATGATAGCAGGGTGTGGTCTAAAATGCCAACCTCCACCTTTGCAATTTTTCTAAAATGTATACAATTGTGTATATTGAATAAGGGATATAGTCTCTATTTCAACTGGTCTTTACATGTAACAATGAATATAACCACTGGCAAGGTCGTCATAATTATCAGATATTTTCAAATGATGGAATGTCTACCTACTCACGTTCAAATATAGGAAATGCCTGCTTGAGATGACAAGGGGCAACTTTGCAGCATATGGCATGTTTCTTGTGCACCAATGTCATGATCTACAACCAAGTTCATCATGAATTTTTGATAGGAATAAAATGCTTTATCCCCAGATGAATTTTTATTTGCAAGCCTCTGCAAGATATCAATATAGCTTTCAAACTTTTTTTCAGACTTTGATGCATATTTGGAAATGTAGCTTAGCACAATTTGTCTTGACAAGACTGGTTGGCAATCAATGTTTGCTCACCAAATTGCAAGCATCTCAGGGTTGTGGATATTAACATGCTCATCATTTCTTGTTGGCTTATAGGATTTGTTCGATTCACTATCAATTACCAATGTCGATGATGGTTGTGCATTCCATGGAGCTTTGTAGCGACATTAGAATTGGTGGCATTTTTTCCTGAGGCAAGTGTACTGAGTACATTTGGTATGCCTATGTATCGTGTTCAACAAATATTCATAATCCACCATTGGATCCATGCAAGAAATTTGTGGACTGTCAAGCAAACACGAGTCCTCCAAAGAAGAGTGGTAGACTCTTGATATTAGTTGTTCTGGAGAATGAGGATTCCATGATGAAACATAGTGATCGAAGAAGGTTTCTTCCTACTGAAGCTCATGTGGGTTGAACCAATCAACCATATCCATATTCAGGGCACCTAGAAGCCACAAGAAACCATTTACATGTGTTGATCCACAATGTTGCCACTCATACCTATACCAGTAATCCTTTGTATGGAAAAGCCTCTCAATAACCTCTTCATGGAAAATGGTGAACCACAAGTGCATGCACAAGGCTGCTATGTTTAGGTTATGGATGACATTGTTTGTGAAGCATCTTCAGGAGTATGGAATATGTGGTTGGGCATGAGGATCAATTACCTTGTGAAAATCAAGCCATTTTGTGTCTGTAGAGCTCAAAGTGAAGAAGAGAGTTAGTGTGCCAAGTTGGTGGATCATTTCTATGAGCTCTTGGCAACACTTTCCCCAATATGAGCTTGTCCCTCACAAAGATGCACCAAAGTAAACAAGCTATTTTTCTATCTGGGTGTCTGGTGCATCCCGAAGCAATTTTCGCAAAGCAACAATAGACTTTGGGATCCTTTCTTCTAAGTTTGTTTTCATGAAAAAAAAAACCGACTGTTGGCTTCTATGTCTCATTATCAAATTATAAAGGTGATATCTAAATCTAACATGCCTCCCAAATCTATTATCATACTGTCTCATCAAGTGCAATGCATATTCATGTAAGTGAATTTGTATGATTCTCGATTGTAGGGGCATTTTTGTTCCAGTGGGAAACAATGTTGGAAAATCCACGCTTAATAACCATTTTGTATTGTATTCATTGATAGGGTTAGAATATATCCCAAGCCAACGAACAGTATCTTGACTAATGTCTCCAATCTACAAGGCATCTCTAATTTCCTACAATTCTCGGGGAGGGTTGGGCATCTATGGAATCAATGATGATGAGTCCTCAAGTTTGGCTTTCTCATCAACAATACTTTCCAGAGTTGCCACTGGTTCAACTATGTTATGTGTTGGTTCTTTCATTGTGTGTAGAAAATCAGAGATGTTAGTACTTATAGCAGGAAACAAATTTAAAGCATCACAATCAATTGCAACATCACTATAGTATGGGGATCTCTCATCGTGGACTTGGAAGCTGATAAGGACAAAAGCAGGACTGAGGATGCTAGAATTTCAAAGAGGACGAAAGCTAATCTGAAGACGAAGGCATCTCCTATGCCCCAGATGGTTCAGGCCCTAAAAAAGTGTACCCAGGACATCTAGAACCTCAAAGTTGAGGCTGCAGATGCTTTTAACTCCTTAGGTTAGCTAAGGGTTGTTTCTTTTGCTAGTTTTTTGGTTGGGTCTTTTGGTGGCCCTTGTTGGCCTTGGGTTGGGGGCTGCTATGTTCTCTTGGTTCATTTCTTTTTGTAGCCTTTTTGTTTTGGACTCTTTAACACTTAATCTTTTGTATTTGTAAACTTTGTGGTTTCGGGTCCCTGTAAAACCCATTTTTTTCTTTATCAAAAACATCACTATAGTATGGATCATTCTCAATATTGTATATTAATGTAGCCATGACACTATGTTTGTCAATATACCAATCATAGTTCGTTCTCTGAATGCCAGTTCTTCAAACAATCACCACTTCAAGATCATGTAGGCGATGTGATAACAAAGTTGCAATGGATGTGATGTCTTGAGGGAAGCTTATAGTATGGCCACTATATTTGTATTGGCCTCCTCTAGCATGGGTCACTTGCAAAACTAGAGCAACTCTAGCTATAACCATTTCTTGAACCTGAGTAAGCTTTGCAAGGACAAGAGGCTGTGGTCCTAGATCCAACTTGTTCACTAAATTGAATCTATGGATGCCCTTTTCAAAAGCACAACAAAAACATACGATGTCTGCATTGGATGCTCACACTTTCATGTTGACATATCTTTCCTTGCAAACACTACAAACTTTTCGTGGACAAAGATTTTGGCACCCTAAGACTTTCTTGCACTTGTAGGGTTTTTACCTAAAAGGATAGAGGTATGCCAAAATGGGCAATGTCTACATTCAAGATTACTGTAAAGAGGGATGTAATATGCATAAATGCAATGATGTAAATGTAGTAAACTGAAAAAGAAATGATTTAGTGATGTTAAACCTACAAAATGTAAAGTGCTAGAAAACACATTGTTGTATACAAACATGTGATAAATGACCTAGAAATGCCAAAAAAACTAGACAAAAAGTTATGAAATAGAATTTGTATAACTGGAGGTTGAAAAATGATGGAATGAAGGTCTGGAATCCCAAAAAATGTGATGCAGAAACCAACTCGAACACTTGTGCCAATCTGGGTGGCCTAGTCCCAGATCTAGAAAAACTAGTCTAGAGCTCGTTTTGGCCAAATGGGTATCCAAATCTACAAAAACCTCTAAAAAATAGGTTTAGTGGGACTAAGTTGCCACTATTGGTGACTTAGTCCACTTCTCAATTTCTAAAAAATTGAAAATGGAAATGGAAGCCCTCAATCTGCACTTTGGTTCCTGACTGGTATCTGGTTTTGAAACTCTAATTTTTTGTCCTGAAAGTGACTTTTAGTGGATATTTTGGCTTTACAAACAAGGAGATGTCTTCAATGAGTCTTCAACCTAGTCTTCAATGATTTCCAATTATTCAAGATACCTAAATCTACAAACACACAATGAAAGAGAAAGAAATGTTGGATGTTAGGACATGGGGGTTTTCCTTGGTCAAACCCCTTTTTAGGTAATTAAACCAAAATGAAGAAATAGTGTAATCAAGCATGAAAAATGGAGTTAAATACTTTCCATGATGTTTGATCTTGATTTTCTATAGCAAATGACAAAGAATCTGCACTTGAATGTCCTTGAAAGCTATCTTGATGACTTAGAATGTAAAAACCCTAGCTTGCTTGACTTGAGAACAAGATGAAAGATGAATGAAATGATGATGAGGTAAGATTCTTCGGAATTAGGGTTTAGAGACTTGTATTTATAGGAAATCCACCTAATTTTCCTGTTAATTTGATCCCAAGGTCAACATGAAGGAAGAATAAACTTCAAATAAAAAATTTCCCACTCAAACCTTGAAAATAGGCCAAATTGGACTATGTCACCATGCTCAGTGAGTTAGTCCTATCTGGCAGGGACTCATTCACCTAGATGGGTGAATTAATCCTAGAGGGGCCCTTTTTCCTGTTGGATTGTCGAGGAATGCATAAATTAGGTTTATATGATGATTTTATTGGGTATTTGATCAATTCAAGCATTGGGATGCACAATATGGGGCCATAGGGGCCTGTTAATGATGATGTAAAGAGTAATTATGGCTTGGGACACAAATTTCAATGTGAAAGTGTGATTAAATACACTTTACAACACTAAAATGAGGTCCACATAGCCTAGGAAGGCACAACATCCAATGTGAATGTATAAGACACATTCCAACACTAGATTAGAGTTAAGTTTAATTGACAAGCCTTCTAGATTAATGGAACGGGCGTGAAATGGCGCAATAGGGGACGGAACCGATTCGGCGGATAACGCACGTTCTGGACATTGACGGAAATTTTGTGGTTCGGATCCCGGGCGGAAACCATGAATCGCCAAGCTCTCCGCGGCGTGCCAAACCGAAACCTCGTAAAGTCCGGTATCAAATGCTTCCTCCGGTACGTCAGAATGTGCTGACGGAGACAATGGACGCAAAACATCACCCAAAGATCCAGGACAAACCGCCATGGGATGACAACAGACAGAAAAGGACCCGTGAGGCCGCCGGACTCCAAAATATTCGGAAACAACACCGAACTGAATAAATTGCTTTCGCTCGTTTCCAGAATGCGCCAGATCATGCAGCCGAACAGAAAGCGGATCAGGCACCAGAAGCCGTTTCCGGACGAATCAGTCAGCGTATCCATCCTCTCCGCACAATCGGCCCGAACTCCGGGTATCCGATAGGTAAAGAAAACCAAAATACTCCTTCACTCTGGGGCCATGAAACTTCTGATTGTTCATGGGGTGAGAAATCCACAACATACTCACTCTGGGGCCAAAAAACTTCTAGTTGTTTGGGGGGTGAGAAATCCACAAGGTGGCTATGGGAAAAATTCATGCCTCAGAATGGGATTCCTGCTCAACCATACCAAAGTTATACCTTCTGTTAACTTTAATAAGGCACCACAATGAGAATGAACTTCAAGCTCCATGAGGTAAGCAAAACTTCATATGCTTGACACTCATAGACATTGTAAATATAGGGTAGTGCAAGGATTGTTCAAAGGGATTTTGCTTAGTTCATGCAAGGTCTCATCTTAGGGAACATTATGCTTTGCTATAAACCAAGATTTGAAATGTAAACCAGAAAAGCCTTCCACAGAAGAGAAAAACAAAAAAAGCAAGAGCTTTGCAAAAAGATGTGCAAATAATAATATTCAGGAATTCATAATTACATGAGATGATTTTATTTATAAAAGCAAAGTATGCATAGCCCTAATATTATCTTGAGCAATAAGATAGCTCAACAAGATAAGGATGATAATAATAAACCTAGGAATTAAATATTACCTAAGGAAAGTTATGTAAGTGTAATTAAACATTAATTACACTAACACCCCCCATAAGTGCAACATAGGGAGACTAACAAAGTGTGCACCTAAAACTAAGATGAATGCAAGAAAGCATGAATGGGTCTTGGGAACAAGGCCTAATTAGGTACCCATGTAAAAATTCAATAATAAGGTAGAGAAGGAAAACCCAGTGGGACAAAACCCCCTATAATGAGATGACTATTGCAAAGAAGCACTAGAAGAACATTGTGGAGTAACACTGGAACCGCAATCCAACAAGCAAGGAAAGATACTTCTATCTATAAGAAACTAAAGCAGAATCATAATAATGCGATAGCAGATCCGATTCCATGGAACATTGGAAAACTCAAAAACTGGAACAACCCTAGAATCCATAAAGCAACAGTAGATGAAATGATGATAGAATTTGGAAACCATGTATCTCAATGCTAATGCCAAACTATGACTATAAATCTTCCATAGGAACAAGTACCATGAAGATTCTAGAACATTAACCATAAAAACATGGCCCTCAAACTAAGATGGATTTGAACCAATGTGAATCAATAACCGTAAACTCTCAATCTAAAGTGTGAAACGATGTGAATCTAATATGTGTCAAGCTAAGAAAAGATGGAGGATAAAAGAAACAATATGAAACCAGAAAAAATCATGCGAGTTGTCACCAATATGAAGAATGGAGATCAAAGTGCATGCACACTCTAATCAAATTATTATGCAAGAAACCCCCCTAATGGAACTTTATCCCAGTTCATTTATTACAATAACCCAACAATTGTAAAAGGAGAGAATGAAAATATGCATAAAAAAAATAAAAATAGACCTTAGATCTATGTAGAGGATAGAACCATCTTTCCAACACCGCAATAATGGTGAAAAATGAATAAGCGAGTCAAAAGATATGTCTCTTGGAGTGAAAACAACAACATGCAACTTTTGAGGCTAAAAAAGACATCAAAAATGAAAAACAAAAAAATCACACCTGCACCATTATGAAGAGCTCAGAACCAACTTTCTGATGATATCTCGTTTGCAAAAATATGACGCCGTATGCCCAAGTTACATATGCCCGAGTCCATGAATGTGCTCCAAAATTTCCCAATATGGTCCTCTCCAGCCCTTAGGGGCTAAAAAGTAAAGCCGCTGGTTGCCTGGGCAGACTAGGGGACTGAAATAGGGTGTTGGAGCCAAAAGATCTTGGTCAAATATATGACCGCCTACAAAGCTTAATGTCAGGTTGGGGCTATCGCGAAGCGCTCAATTCACAATAGAACCGTGGCTAGTCGGCGGAGGGCTAGGGACTGGCTCCTGGTCCCCCAAGTGACCTTCGCTATAGTGAAGGGGCTGGAGATTGGCGGTGCTGTGGAGGACCACTGGTGGTGGTGCAGTGGCCAGTGGCTGCCGGGTGGCGATCACCATTTGAACGGGTGGTGCCAAATTTTTTCCAAATTTTGGATTTTTTAATTATTATTTTTATTTTTTTCATACTTTATGCCTTGAAAAACGTGTCTAGAATTTGTATGGCCCTAGGGAAATTTTTTTTTCCTCCCCAGTCAATTGTGTCCAAAATAGACAAATTTTATATGAAAACATGAGTTTTTGGGCACTACGAATCCAACGGCAAGGTTCGTTTTGGCCCAAAATGCCCAAAAAATTAGGCGACCCCTAGATCTCTTAGAAAAATCATCGAACTTGAAACCCTCACAAATTTCTTCAATGATGACCAAAATGAATGAAATAAAATCCATTTCTGACTTTTTCCAGTGCTCTGAATCCAATGGAAAACCCCGATCTGATCCAAGACATTGCATAAATATACTCAAGGAATGAAACCCTTGAGGGACCTTAAAAGAGATTTGCAATGTATTCCTCCAAAAAAGCTGAGAAGGGGTTGCAAATCGAAGCTCTGATACCATGTTAGAAACAAAGATCTGAAATGCAAACCAGAAAAGCCTTCCACAAAAGAGAAAAATAGAAAAAGCAAGAGCTTTACAAAAAGATGTGCAAATAATAATATTAAGGAATTCATAATTACATAAGATGATTTTCTTTATAAAAGAAAAGTATGCATAACCCTAATCTTATCTTAAGCAACACGATAGCTCAACAAGATAAGGATGAGAATAATAAACCTAGGAATTAAATATTACCTAAGTAAAGTTATGCAAGTGTAATTAAATATTAATTACACTAACATGCTTAACATCTCCAAGAGAGGATGTGTCAAAGAAGTATCATGCTCTTGGAGGGAGTCAAGCCCAATGACACCACCAAGAAGAGGATGCATCGTAAGAAGAAGAAATCACACAATGAAATGTGAGTGTCAATGTATTCCCCCACTTTAAAGTGGTTGCAAACACCGGTACTGTGAGCAATTGCTTTAAAGTAGAATAAGGAAACATGAGAGCTTACTCAGAAATCCCTATTCCAAGCCATATGTTTCCTACAAGCTTTGTCATGAAAAGGTAGTATATCACATGTGAGCCAACTTAAGGCATTTCATTCACATCCCAAGCTTTCTCTTATTTGTTCATGATAGGTTAACGATGAGCCAAAAAATGAAACGATGGATGACATACGAGGACAAGGCTATCTAACCCCTTGTCCCCACTTAGTGTAGGACAAGGGTGAGTCGAAATGATTGATGAAATGCATGTTAGAGTGAAAATTGGTATCAATTAGAGGAATTAGGTACCCCCACAAAAGGAGGAATACCAAACTCCTAAAAATGTTTTATTTTAATATTCAAAGCCTTACATTCATTAGTGGAATGACCATGAACTCTATGATATGCACAAAATGAAGTCTTGTAATATAATTTCTTTTGATTTCTTAGAGGAAAGGATATTGAGTGATCTTGGAGGAGTCTTGATAATATACACTCTTGATCAATGGTAGATGTTCTTGTATTATGTGACAAATATATCTCTTTCTTAGATGTACAAAATGTCATATCTACGCAAGACTCTACAGATTGTGAAATTTTGTTCTCTCCAGTATAGGAGGGTGTAAAATCTAATCAATTCAAATCATTAGTGTTTTGTGAGATGACATTGACATTAAACAAAGGTGTATGTGTTTGTTTGATTTCTTACAAAGGAGAACAACTAAGACCAATAATTTCTATTAGTTCAGGGTGTACGATGGTTAAATTTGTCTTTAAAGGATGTTTTCTGATAGTATTGATGTTCAGGGAAGGATTGATTACTTCTATCAAAGGACAATAACCAAGACAATGAGTGGTTTGTTGTGTGATAGGATCTATAGGGTTGTAGATACCTTGTTTGTGAGCACCACATCCTTTTCCACTATAGCCAAGTTGTTTCATAAGTTCATAACCTCATCCATAAATATTTTTCATTGTTTTTGAATTGGGTGGTTGTTTGTTGTTGTGTTCATCGAAGGTCATTGTATAATTTTTTGTCTTATGTTTTGTAGTGGTTGAGATGGATTCTTTTGAAGGATCATCCGAGTTGTGGGTTGACATGACCATTTTTTTCTTTCCCTTGTTAGAGTCTTTTGTTCTGATCTTGTATTCTTCCATGAGTGTTGGCGTGAAGTCTAAGGAACCCCAATCATCATTTAATAGCTTCGTGACTTTTTCAATATGTTTTTGTTTTTCTTTGTGTTGCACAGGATCCACTTATGTGGTTGGTGTTAATGTGTTTAAATGATTTTCTTTTTTTTTCTCAATGTTCAAACAACTATTTGGATCGGGGTTAGCATCAAGGATGTCCACTTTTTTGTTGTGAATGTATTTCATTTTTCAATGAAGAGTGGAAGGTGCACCATTCATTTCATGGATCCACAACCTGCCTAGAAGAAGATTATATGAAAGTGTAAGAATTGGCTATGAAGGCAACCACCCAAGATCTAGAGGCCTAATAGAAAGCACAAGCATAAGAGAGATAGAAACAATATGACAAGAATAAACTATATTCTGTCAATAATGCTAATATGATGGAATGAGCTAAAGTACATAGGAGACCCCTTGGTTATATATCCAAGGTGAGAACATAGAAGGGCATAAGATTATGACAAGTGTTGTAATCTTATGACATGAGACAACTATGAAAAGCTATCACTCCACCTAAAGTGGAAAAGTGATAATGTGATCATCACCACAAAAGGTGGAGAAACAATCACATGATGTGTCCACAAAAGGTGGAAGTGATAAAGTAATGACATGTCAAGTCCACCAAAAGTGGAAAATCTCCAACAACCTCATATGTGGTCCCTAAGTAAACTTAACTAAGGTGTAATCATGACCTAGGACAAGGTACAACACATTTAATTACACCAACACCCCCCTTAAGTGCAACTTAGGGAGAATGTACACAAAAGAAAACAATGCAAGATGGGTCCCGGCTACTAGGCCATGTTAGGTACCCATGTACAAATGCAATGAAATCTCTCATAAGTGGAGTAAAGATAGAAAAACCTAGTGGGAAAAAACTACCCCCCTAAAGAGAGATGAGATACAAAAGCCTATGAACATGGAATGAGAATGATAAAACCCCATGTGAGGAAAAATCCCCCCCATACAAGAAAAGAAGAAGAGAGACAAGGTAGCCCCCCCTCAATGTACAATGATCACCCATGGAAGATGCTTGAAAAGGAATGAAGAAGCTGCTCCATAACTGTCGAACAACATTCCTCCCCTTCGGAAGAAACAATACCCAAGGTGCATGAATGAAGTCTCCCCAATCCACAAGTGAAGAAGGAAGAACCCTAAAAATGTAAGAAGTCTCTGAAAGCTGCTCAAATTTCCCTATGTTGATGCTAAAAGATGCCTTTTCCAAACCATGTGAAGCTAAAATGTAGTCACTTCCTGGAACCTGTGAAAACCCCTTTGCAACAACACTCTCATATGCTAAAAAAGACAACTCAAGATCTAGCAAGGATGAAGGTAGAGCATACTCCAAAGATAGTGTTTCCTCAAAAGAGAAAGTGGCCTCCTCCAACTACTATACATATGCATCCACAATCACATCAACCTCGAAAGACTAATCATGTAGAGGAGGGTCAGAGTGTTCCCTCGTAACAACTGAAGAAGAATCACCTTCA
>VDFB02240375.1:0-16496 GCA_007258455.2 Sequoia sempervirens
TAAGGATATCACACACACATATGTATGGCAATAAAATAATAGCTTTTAAATACTAATAAACATAAGTGAGTGAATTTGTTGAAATCAACAATCTTACAAGAAAGCTATTAAAAAAATCAATATTTGGATCATCTATCCTCAAAAGTTTGACAGCCCAATTCAATAATTTCATCAGTTTTGTACTTGTTATCAGGGTTGAATGATAATCTCTTTAAGAAATTAGTGCATGTCACCTTTATGCTTTAACCTGTAAATTAATGTGTTTCATGTATTTTTTTTTGTAAATTGAGGTTTTGAATGGGCCGTCAGCTTGAGTTATTGGCATTAACCGGGCCTAGCTAGTGGGAACACAAACAGGGGGCCCCATCCCCTAACAACCAACAGTCCAAGTGCACGAGTAAAGTGGACCACAAGCCCACTAGCCCTGCAAGGGCTTGACACTAGGTGGGTGCTGAAACAACACCATCTAAACACCAACAAACCATGCCATCAATGACAATGTGTTTCCATTCACATACTAGTGCTTTATTGATCTTCAAATTATTTGGACATATTAATGGACAAATTGCACTAGTTTCTTATGTATTGTTGAGCACTATTAAAGAGAGAACATTGATTTGTATGTTGTTGACTTTGCAGATGGTGATTTACCTTGCAGAAGAAAGGAGACATTTTGGATGCACAAATATTTCAATGGAACCTTCAAAATTTGCATGGTCAGATTTATACGAGGAACATTTAGACTGCATCATCTTTTGAAATATTGTCATGCCAGGTTAAGGCACTTATAAAAGTGTTTGTTCCTATGTTTTCAATGCCCATCATCAAATAAAATGCTTACAATACCATGTAAAATACTATGGAATGTTCCATGGGAAGAGTTTCTATCCTTGGAATTAGCAATGGGAAGCTACTAGAAGCCTGCTCATCTAATTTTTCATCTAAAAAGCTTTGAAAAGTCTAAATGCTTTGTTAGAGTAATAAAATCATTGGGAGAAAATGAAGAGGAATGGATAAGTCAAGCGAAAATGATCTATTCTTTCATAGAGAACCTTTGGAAGAAAAATCAATCACTCAATAGACTCTCTGGTTTCCAGGTGAGGTCTATGTTCCATTTTATCTGAACCTGATATTCTATGAATCTCTTGTAATAATTAGGCATCCTTTTTTCTAAGGAAATAATAGGAGGGTGTAGTTGGGTAAAAAAAAAGACCTTTCCATTCTCTTTGGTGTTGGACATGCACACTGGATGGGCTATGAACTTGCACCAAAGCATAATGGTAGGGGAATTTTTGTCAGATGTTATAGTTGGATATGCTCTGGTAGACATATATGCAAGATGTGGAATCATAGACAAAACACCTAAATTGTTTGACAGAATTCCTCAAAGAGATGTCATCTCATGGAATCACTCAAAATCTTTGAATTAATGAAGCACTGTGGAACACATCCTAACATTCTATTTTCAATGGAATCAAGGAGGTTATTTAAACTTTTACACCCTTCTATGTTCAAGTGCTGCAGCTGTGACAGGTTTCCAATGAATCAGGGAGGCTATTTAAATCTATACACCCTACCATGTTCAAGTGATGCAGCTGTGACAGGTTGCCAATGGAATCAGGGAGCTTATTTAAATGTCCACACCCTTCTATGTTCAAGTGTTGCAGCTATGATGGGTTGCCAAACGAATCAAGGAGCTTATTTAAACGTCCACACCCTTTTATGTTCAAGTGTTGCAGTTGTGACAGGTTGCTAATGGAATCAAGGAGGTTATTTAATTAGGGAGCTTATTTAAATGTCCACACCCTTCTATGTTCAAGTGTTGTGTTGCAGCTATGACAGGTTGCTAATGAAATCAAGGAGATTATTCAAATTGTGACAATATTTTATTTTTAAGTGTTGCAGTTGTGATAGATTGTCAACAGAATCAAGGAGGTTATTTAAACCTTTAAAATTTCCTATTATATTCAAGTGTTGCAGCTGTGAGAGGTTGAAAATGGAATTGGAGAGGTTATTTAAACCTCTGCAACTTTCTATTTTCAAGTGTTGCAGATGTGATAGGTTGCCAATGGAATCAGGAAGGTTATTTAAACCTCTACAGTCTTCTATGTTCAAGTGTTGCAGCTGTGACAGGTTGCCAATAGAATCAGGGGGGTTATTTAAACCTTTACACATTTCTATGTTCAAGTGCTACAGCTGTGACAGGTTGCCAATGGAATGAGGGAGGTTATTTAAATCTATACACCCTACCATGTTCAAGTGTTACAGTTGTGACAGGTTGCCAATGGAATCAGGAAGGTTATTTAAATGTTCACACCCTTCTATGTTCAAGCAGCTTGACAGGTTGCCAATGGAATCAAGGAGAATAACTATTTAGTATTTATTGAATCAGTAATTTGATTCGTAGTCACTCAGCCTATAAACTAACAACGTAGTATTATATACAAATGCAAGAAACACAATACTTGTTAAAATACCAACAAGGCCACAATTAACTTTTAAAAACTAATATGCACATAGAAAGGAAAAATTATTCTGTTAAAGTAATCTACAAAAATATTCATCTACATACCCTATCTGTAAGCTTGTCAAACAGTAAATCTGATGATGATGATGAGACACCATCCCTTTGTCTTCTTCATTAGCCATTTCAATATCAAGTAGCTGAAATCTCAAGACTGGATCTGGAACAAAGGGCAACAAAAGTTACTACACACTTCACATCAATTTTTATGTCTTACCAATTCACAAAAGTAAATCAAGAAAGGAATAATGATAGAATCAGATTATCTGAATTTAGAACCAAATACCATATGATGTTCTTGGGTAGTGGTCTGGCAGTAAATTGGCAGGAGATTACCACTGCTAGCCCAAGTCTGATTCTCAGGTACATTTGTGTGGTGAGAATTCCCAGGGTGATGCCATCCCAGGGCTTCAACCCTTCCCAGCCAAGAAAAAGGGGTTCACCTTTAAAAATACAAGTACCAGATTACAAAGTTTAGACCTTCTAATTCAAAATTCAGTCTTGGATCTGAAAGTGACCAAAACACTTTCAAAAATAATGTTTCCTTTAAAATCTACCCTACCTTTAAATTCAAAAGTCCTATTTCTTAACCTGCAATATCTCAAAATATGCTTATATGTTTTTTTTCCTTTCAAGAGAAAAATGTTACACCAAAAAATGTTTCTTTCTTTCCAAATAGATCTGATCAGAAAATTGTGATCATAAAAGCAACAATTCATCCTTTAAGAAAATAAACATCCCAGGTGGGAGAATATATCACATGGAAGAGGATATCTCTGATAATTATGCAACACAATTCCATTGCAATGCAAAGCTCAACTAACTAGCAATATTTATACTTCAAAAATGTCTAGACTAGTTCAAGAAAAGAAGAAAATTTCCAAACCAGTGAAATGCAAATAAAGTATAGAAATTTAGGCCCATATACTCATTTTTATTGCTGGATGAAGACATCTTTAATAATTATGCAGCACATTACCTTTGCAGTGCAAAGCTTAACTACCTAGCAACAAAAATCCTTCAAAAGTGTCTAGAATTAGTTCAAAAAAAGAAGAAAAATGCCAAACCAGTCAATTGCAAATAAAGCATAGAGTTTAGTCCCATATGCTCATTTCATATCACAAAACGTTGCCTACCTCTCATCAACTACCTTAGATGCTGCAACCCTAAGCTGGCTTCGTAAAGACCAAGAATTGACATTGCCCTTAGCCATATCCCTAATGAGAAACTACTAGTCAAATTTTCAAATATCATACTCAACCGACCAGATCATACTGCTGAAGAAATTAGATAGGACTGTTCAAGAATATTAAGGAATACAAAACCACCCAGGAGCAACATCTTGAAGGAAGTAAACTGGGCATTATAAAAACTTAACAACAATGAGAAGATCATTGTTCTCAAAGTGGACAAAGGGAGTGCCAATATTGTGCTTAAAACCAAGGATTATATTAATAAAATGAGGACCATCTAGAGATCAGCAGAAGCTACTGGTTGGTAAGAAGTGAAACCATGAACAAAACTATATAAGATGTGGCAAAGATCATAAATGAGTCATTGTTGAGCAGTGAACGGAAACAAAGACATAATGCAAAGGCCCAATAATGCCAAGAATATATGGGGTGCCTGATGTGCACAAACTAGTAGCATCCTTGAGACCTAATGTGTATTTGATAAACTCTCCAACACAAAACTTAGCTATATATGTAAAGTACGCCAAGAGATATCCTTCCTTCTCAAAAATCAGGTATGAGATTGTGCTGCAGGCTTGTGCATTAAAGAAAGATCTGGAATTGTTACCGAATGGAGACCAAACACAAATTGGAGAAAGAGGAATAAATCTGAGTGGTGGGAAAAAACAAAGGATACAGATTGCACGGGCTTTATATCAAGATGCAGATATCTATCTTTTTGATGATCCATTTAGTGTTGTTGATGCACATAGTGGGACACAATTTTTTCCAAGTAATTTTATCTAGCCTTTTCCTGTTACAACAATGTCTACTTGGCATTCTGGATTCAAAAATTGTAGTCTATGTAACTCACCAAGTGGAGTTTTTATTTGTTGTTGACCTCATTCTGGTATGTTTGTATTTCTCTATTTACTATTGAGTTGAATAATTAAATATGAGAAGTTACAATTGACAGCTAGCTGTGGGAAGAACCAGGTAATGGCTTCAGGAGTCATGTATCCTAGAGAAGAAACAAAAAGATCCAAGTTCTATTCACAAAGGACATTTTTGTAACTTTTTTTAGGTAATGAGAGATGGTGAGATTACTCAATCCGGAAGATATGATGATATATTACAATCAAGCTCAGATTTTGAGGAATTAGTTGGTTCACATCAGAAAGCATTGAAATCCATTGATGCTATGGAGAAATCTGAGATCCTATCATCAAATGCATTTGTTAAAGAATTGTCATCTGACAATACAGCTAGTGTGAAAGATGTTAACCATAAACAACTCTAGAAGTAGGGTATTGACCAGAACACACAAGAGCTAGAGGAAGAGCACGAATCAGAAAATCATAAGTCAAGAGAAAAAGAAGAAAAACATTTACAGCTTGTGCAAGAAGAAGAAAGAGAGAGTGGCACGGTAAGTGCGTGGGTGTACTGGTCTTATATCACTGTTGCATACATAGGTGTTTTGATACCTATAATCTTATTGGCACAAACATTATTTCACATACTTCAAATAAGTAGCAATTATTGGATGGCATGGGCAACTCCTACAACAGAAGATCAGATGTCCATTGTTAGCTACTACCATCTTAATGTGGTTTACGTTGCTTTAGCAATAGCAAGTTCCTTCTGCATTCTTGTGAGGTCTATTGTTACTTCCCTGGCAAGATTAAAAAATGCCAATCATCTTTTCAATGATATGCACAGGTGCATGTTTCATGCACCAATGTCCTTTTTTGATGCAACTCCAACTGGGCGTATACTGAATCGGGTGAGTTGATCTTCCTGTTCTGGGATCTTTTTTTTAACAAAAAATATGTATTCTATTTATAGCTAGCAAGTCAATAATATAATCTATATTACACAGGGGCTCTAGATGCCTTACAATTCTACATACATCAACCAATCAGAGTGCAGTAGTCCAGGTTATTCCTTTTTAGCTTGGAGCTCTAACTTTTTCAATTCTACAGCTTTTGGAGATTATTGTAGTCATTTCTCAAGTTGTATGGCAGAGTTTTATTATGTTTCTACAAAATACATCTCATGTTCAAACAATTTACTAATAAATCCATTGAGATTTTGGTTTGGAGAAAGAAAGAGGAAGTGAGAACATGGCACTACTCTATGGTGTAAAAGGGAAAAAGAGCTCCAAATCTGTAACTCATCCTAACAATAATTTCCCTCAAATATTATGAATATAAGTCTTATCAAATTCTAGTTAATCTGTAACTTTCATTAAATGAAATACATGTATATCTGCTCAGATAGCAAAAGGCTGGGGTAACAGATATTTGGAAAAATTCCATAGATTCTACAAATGGGTGATACATGTAATTCAATTCAAAGAACCATATCAACACTCACCCAAGCTTGTATCCATCAAGAGATTCTAACAGGTAAATAATAACATTAATATTATTTGTCTTTTACGTTTGTATCTTCTAAAGAAAACTCAGAGGATAAACTTCTTCTTCAGTAGCAACAAGGCATATGAAAAATATCTTAAATTTGGAGTCTCTTTAAAATAATGTTTCAACATTATTGGGAAACATGATCACAGACAATCTTTGCCATGCAAAAACAAATATGGAAGGCCTATCCTTCATGGATATGGATTATGTTATAGATACTAATTCAGTGTCAAATAGAAATATAGCAAATCTTAAAATATTTTGGATGCAAAACAATCGGAATAAGATAGATACGAATATACGTGCAAAACATATCACATAATTTTGGAAATATTATTTCTACTAATATGAGACCACATTTATCAACGAGAGTGGGAGAAAACTCCACAGCAAGGAATCAGTTCTAAAAGCACACAAAATTACTCTAGTAACACCATGAACTACAAAACAATCAAAAATTCCTTCCAATATGAGTTCTACTATAAAGATCATCTTGCATTTTCAAAAAAACATAACAATATAACAAAAAAAGAATTCAAAGAACAATCAAAATGTAAAATCCCCAAACTGCTCACGATGGAAAAACTCAGTAAAATGCATGACAGCAAAGAATCAATTTTAATACCAAGGAAATTGTTACTAAGGAAATTGTTAGATCGAAGGCTGCTGAAGATAAAAAAAATTCCAGACATGCTACTAATCTTTGTGAAAAATATGAATAGGTGTGTTAATAAATGGAATCTTAACATTTGCAGTTTATAAAACCCCACTAACTTTGATCCAAATTGCATTTAGGGACAATTTTGAAAAACAAAATAACCAAAAAACTAGTAGCCCACCTTGTTAGGGGCTCTGTTTCATCACCGTTGCTAAAAATCTGAAGTTGCAATATGCATCAGTAAGCCTAGAATTTGTTCTAGGTTTCTTGTGACAATTTGTCTTAGGCATTTTACAAGCAAATAGGAGCCCCAAAAAATGTTGGGAATTGTGAGATAGAAATATCACAATAGGTACCTTCAAATGCAACCGTTACATGGCTTTTTAGATCCCCGGGTGAATTGTTTCATTTCCTAATTTTATACTTTTCATTTCTTGCCAGAAATAACTATAAAGGATCATCCAAATGTTAAAATCAACATTGTGGCTTCACATCTCTTCTCAGAGTAACCTTCTTGTAGATAACTCTCATTTTCTTCTGGATTCATCCTTCCTATACTTCAGTTCATTGTTTTCATTGCACATTAACTTTCTGCAATTTAGTAAAGTTGTCAACTGGATTTCCAATTACATCCAGATTAAATTTGTTCTACAGAAGCTTTAGAATGAAAATACACAAAGAAAAGCTTGAGCAATTACGGGACAAAATAATGGAAATATCTGCTTCTATATCAAAGAATGACTTCATTACTTCTGGCCCTTTACATAAAAATATTGCAGGAGGATCTAGTTCCTCCAATGATAAAATTTCTTCCACATCTTTATAAGCAACTTTCCAAGATGATCACGCTTTGATTGTCACAAAAGAGAAGTCTTTTTTTGGGTGATTTTGAGAAGCACATGAAAGGTATTGGATCCAAATTTCTTCAGCAAACGAGTTATGCAAGTGGTGAACTTGATAAAATCAAATATGGACAGGGTGTTGTCACTCCTATCGAGCCCAAGCTAAGACTATAGCAAGCAGGCAACAGATGTTCTGAATCTACATCAATAGATGTTGGTCATTGTGATTGTTCTACCATTGATAAAACTAAAATAGATCATGTACCATCAGTTGATTCTCCTCATCAAAGGAATGATATCTTGAACCACCAATAGACTCTTCATCTTATTGTCAAAAATAGAAATATACTCATCCAAAGCTTGGTCATATTGACACCAAAATTTTGGAAAGAGGTGCATTCTCACTCTCAATCCAAGTATCACAATTCCTGCCATTAGGTTTATCATTTGGCTATGAAGAAGCATAGATGCCAAAGTCATGTAATGGCACCAAAAGTCAGGACCAATAATGGATGGACTGATGATTGGTCATAGCAATAGTTGAGCTCCTTTTAAGGACATCATACTATTCAGTCTTCTCGATTTTACAACCATGTTGGTCTCTTCTTGGCAGCATTGATGGAATAATGGTTGGTGATTCATTTTTTTTAAAGCACGAACACAAAAGAGGACACATGCATTGAGGGGGAAGACTATTTTGTCACACATGACTTGTTAAGCCATCATCATTCTTGGGAACTATTAATATTTTCCCATAATTATTGGTTCAATTTCATCATTGGTAGTTGCTTTTGGTGGAAAAATTGTTTGTAGGTTTCATTATAGCAGAAGCCACCATTGGTGGTGGGAAGACCATCCTTGAATTATGCCTTATTATGAAGGGTATGCATCTTTCTTTGATGATGTTAGCATTGTACCAATTAATCTAGCCAACAATTTACCCTTATTAATAGGAATTAAATGCTATATTAGTCTAGACAAAGGAAATAGATGAGTTTACACTCAGAAAAGTCAGGATATACATGGTAAATAGGAAAATGATCTTTATATCATTAAACATCCCAAGGTGTAAGTTCCATCTTTCATTGCTTCTCCTAACCCATTATTTCTTCCAGTAGTTAAAACACAAAGTTGATCATCTCCTTTCTAAGTGAACTACTTGGTTCATAACAGGGGAAGCATGTTAGCACAAATATATTGAACATTACCCAGGGATATGACCCACCTACTATTATTAGACATATACATATAGGCATTTCACTCAAATCTGTCATCATCATCGTAAGTCAAAGTATGTGCTAGTGAAACTCCAGTGGGAGTATTTTTATTTGGACTAAGCACTTGAACATGGGAATTTGGTTATTGGAATTTATGGTTCTGTTCTATTCTTTAGAGCCATTCTTTGCATCTGATCCATGTGGCAGCTCATAGATTGTATGTACTTCCATAATCTAAGATTCACACATTTCAGAAGCAACAAGTAACATTTCCCTTGCTCCCTCACAGAGAAGACCCTTACAGCTTGAAGGGTAGTGCTCCTCATGGCCCCTACAACACTGCAGGACAGGATTGAGGATTTAGAAGTCTTGCTATATCTCAAGATCATTTTTCTAAAGCACTCAAAGCATGCTTATCATATAAATGGAGGCCCAACAACTATACATCTAATTGTGATTTTGAATGCTGAGTCATTGTGGAGAACCAATGTTTTTGCATCCTTCTTTCTAATTTTAAATCCAAACAAGTGGATGCAAGAACATTGGGAGTGGTGCTTGTCAAAAATCTCAAAACTGGATTTGATGGTTCTGAGCATACTGTGTCTCAAAGTAAACATTATTATTTTCATACCCAAGTTAATTGTTTTGAATATTTAAAAGTCTTGAAATAGCTCAAGTTTTTTTCCAAAATCACTCAAAGCATACTCAGTATATAAATGAAGGCTGAACAAATATACATCTAATTGTGATTCTGAATGTCAAGTTATTGTGGAGAACCAATGTTTTGACATCCTTCTCTCATTCAAAATCCAAACATGTGGATGCAAGAACATTGGGAATGGCACCTATCAGCAAATCTCAGAACTGGATTTGATGGTCCCAAACTAGTTGACCATGCTTTTAAACCTTATAAACAAGTACATTACTGTTTCCAAGAAAAAATGTAATATTTAAACCCAAGGATAACTCTTTTTATCTTCGATAGTCTTGCTATATCTAAAGATTTTTTTTTTTGAAAAGCACTGGAGAATTTGTCGCAATCTGAACTTGAAACTCGTAATAATCACATTACATAAAGAGGAAAAAAGGAAGAAAATATCAAAGATTATTCGATATCAGTATCTCACCTTGCGATTTCTTACTTGATGAGGGCATCCTGCTGGAATAAATACTACCTCACCAAGATGTTGCTCAAATTTCCATGGCTCCACTTTTGTAAGGAAAACAAATTGACCACACAGAAAGAATAGTTAGTTGCAAAAATATGTGCTCCATCATGCCTAGTCAAAAAACAACACCACACAAAGCCTCAAATGCTACTTACGAAACTCCTCCTTCAGCTTCTTTTTATGATCTTCATTCAAGAAGAGTGTCTGATCATGAATGGGATGTACAACCTGAAGCACAAATATATTCTTTTAAAAAATTCAAAAACCAACATACTATACATGACATTTTTGCAATAACATAATTTTATTAAGAAATAATTTTAACATGAGAAATAACACTTACAAAATTTACTGAGGCACCATTGAGATGCCTGAACTCTTTCCAATGTTTCCGCAAATAGGCTTGTAGCTTCAACACATCCTCCCTTACAGAAGATGTCCCACAAAGCCCCACCATATGCAACCTCTGAGTTGTTCTCTTTACTGGTCAATACTTCTTTTTTCAGCATGTTATGAACACTACTTATATTTTGACAAAGTTAACAATATTTTCTCCTTCCAGAGATGCACAAATTGAAGCAAACGTCAAATTCAGGACAATAACAAATAAGAAAAAGATAAAAAAATACCCTTATATAGATAACCTCCTCAACCCTCCAAGTCACCTATACAACTTGCTTATAAGATACAAACTTATTAATAACCTAAGACAAAGCTTTCATACAGAATAAATAAACATACAATCATAGTCACCAACAACCAAAATTTTGGTTTTAATCTCTGTTTCAATGCCAAAGACAAGAAAATTGAGTAGTCATCAAGTGGCTCTTCATCAGATCCAAGTTGTTGAAGTAAAGATAATGTCATTTTGAATGTGATAAAAGATGGCCAATTTAGGTTTGTATTCTCATTTGTTTTCAAATGTTCAATATAGTGCTAAAATTGTACTAAAGTTGTCTTACAAAATACTGATAATTATACTGGAGTTAAAGTCAAAGGTTTTGAACACTGTTGAGATAGAATTACTAAAAATGCAAGAGGTAGACATCAAGTAGCAATGGTAGTTCTTAAACTAAATAATGATAGATGTCATGAATTTTGCAAAATTATATGAGAATTTTGCATCAATTTATCTCTCTTAAATATCTTGTAGTAGTTGATACACTAAGATATTCAAACTATTTATCATATTGGCATATAATCCATTCATAAGTTCAAATAGATTTTTACCAATAGCTACTATGTAGTTTACTGTGTTAGCCCATATTACATACTTCAACTTGTGACATGCATTTTCTTATTCATAACTCCAACATTACCACCAAATATGATAACATTCCATAATTTTAACTTCTTTACTGTTAGTGTGTACTTCTTATTGTAGTGGTTTAGGGTTTATTTACTAACACAATCATATTCCACTTGCAAGTTGATGATAATGTGGAGTTCATGAGCTCCCAATGGAGTCACAATGTAGATAATGGTTGTATTGCTTCTCGTGTTTTCAAGAGTTATATTGCTACACCTTCCATTCTCTAAAAATGGGAGTGAGGATTATTTATTGGATATGTTGATTCATAATACATTAGATTGATAACTCTACTAATCCCTTAATTATGAGTTTTTCTATCAACTTTATTCTATTCTCCTCTTTCATATTTTGTTATGATGATATGTCTTGAAAATCATAAGGGTGGAAAAACTCCAAAAAAGAGTATGATAATGGCATCTCATTCACTATATCATGCAATTTATAATAGAGACCCAACCATATTAATTGTCTTTTTGGCAAGTTTCTACACATCTTGAACTTTGCAATTTGTTCTCTTGTCTATTGTCACATCAAAAAACTACTCCACATCTGCCAATCAAACCTCTTAATGGGATTTTCAATCCCCTTTTATACCTCCCTTACATTTGCACAAAAAAGGGGTTGATAGTTTTGGGATAGAAACAACCAACATTTCAATTTCCTCGCTTTCGAATACAAATATTTTCTTGGCAAGACAACATTTGTCCATTTAACTGCCATTGATCAAGTCTCCAAGATCGACATGGCTCGTAAGTATTGGATATCCACTCAGCCCATTGTACTCGATAAATTTGTGAGCATAGCATAAGTAGTCTTCCATTGTGGTTGAAGCGAGAGAAATTGTCACCCGAGGAAATGTCAATTGTCACAGCCTCCAACATTAGAACAACCATTATAGATTGCCCACCATGAATGCATCCACAATCATGATCCCTTGGGAACCAATGGCAATAGTTGTAACCAGACAACTTACATTCTTGTACATAGAGCCAATGCTGGTTCTACCGAACGCAGCAAGCACATGTTTTGATTTATTTATTTATTTTCAATTGAAAATTGCAAGCTAGTTTTTTTGGTCAACTGTTGATAATTTTTAACTAGTTAAAAGACCCAAAAAATTCAGGTTTAGTGCTTCAGATTGTCAAAGATAGGTGAACTTGCAGTGGTTGATAAGATCTATCATGATTTTGAATACCTATTAGGCCAATATTTTTAAAAATTTCATAGACCAGTGTAGTGCCAATTTTAGATGGGCCTATGATTTATCTTTAAAAGCATATTTGGGGTAGGTTAATCTACATTGAGAGTCTAAAATGCCATATAGTAATTACAAGACACTGTGTTATATGTATACTCAATCAAAAATTTCAAGACTCAACATATGATTTCAAAGACTCAACATATGATTTTAAGAAGAACTGGTCATGTCTGCATTGGCTTTGGTTGAAATATAGTTTATACATATACTTGAATTGAGTTGAAGCTATAACAGGCCAGGTACAATTTGAACATTAGCACATGTTAGCACAATGGACTGCCTGCATGTATATTACATTGTAATGGTTTTGTACATAGAGACAAAGGATTTTTGTACTATTAAACTTGAAATTTGGTCTGTTTATTGCTCTTGGGTGGTTGATGGTTGGTTTTTTGATGTAGATTGTGATCAATGGTCAAATTCTGAT
This sequence comes from Sequoia sempervirens, assembly GCA_007258455.2. Classification (NCBI taxonomy): domain Eukaryota; kingdom Viridiplantae; phylum Streptophyta; class Pinopsida; order Cupressales; family Cupressaceae; genus Sequoia; species Sequoia sempervirens. The sequence goes on from VDFB02240375.1 coordinate 13,003, forward strand.
TATGTTATTGAATCAACACTACACACTGTAAGAATACGACAGGTTATGGAATAGAAAATAAAATGTTCTAATCTCAAGGCTTATATATTGAACACCAGTGCAAGGTGAAGAAATCCTAGAAAGAGAATAACACCTATGCAGGGACAAAAAAGCTTAGTAAGAGGATAAGTAGATGTAAGGTAGTGCTAGTAAATATCGGTGGTTGGTTTAAATACAGTAAGTAATGTGGATGTTAGGATAAGGCAGAGAATGCCTCATTCTCCATCCAACTCCCCACACGAGATCTTACTTGCATTGCATTGCATCACTTGCCACACAGAAGCTATTCCTCCTGAGTACACGGATATCAATGACCAATGCTCCCATCAATGGGAGAAAAAATCCATAGATAAAGTCCTACCACTATGCAGAGTCATAAGCCCTTGAACACTCGACCAAATACAGGATTCCTTGGTCCCTCACTAGCTCTGGATTCATCTACCTTCCCACCCCTATCTCGAGTTCCATGAAATGGTTGGGAACTGATGGAATGGGAACTACCCCTTCTACAAGATCCATCAATCCAGAGAAAGCACTTACTTTCCCAACCCTAGCTCTTCCTAGCCAGCAGGAGTGCATTAATAAGTTCGACTAGGCATCAGAGAAACATGGTCTCGTGGAATGCAATAATAACAAGCTATGCATGAGATGGATTTATCGAATGGGATTTTGAAACTCTCAAGCAAATGAGATCGATAGCATAAGGCCAAATTGCTCAACCTTTTCCAGATTCCATTCTGCTTGTGCCAAAATGGGAGATTCCAGACAGGGTAAGGGCGTCTATCAAGAAATAAAATAGATGGAGTTATAGTTTTTAGATGTTGTAGTTCCAATTGCATTGGTAGACATGTATGCAAAATTGAAGAAGTGTAGACATGGGACGTGAGCTGTTTGATAACAAAAAGTGAAAGGTGCATAGACAAGGCGTATGAATTGTTTCAGTAAAAAGTGGAAGCATGGACAAGGAGTGTGACTTAATCTTGAAAAAATGCCTTGAATGAATGTGATCTCAGGGCTCGAATGGCTGCAAGGTATGCACAAGATGGATTTTTTGAAAAGACATTAGAAACTATCAAGCAAATGCAATATGTAGGTGTAAAGCCAAATTCCACAACATTTACCAACAAAAAAAAACAAAAAAAAACAAAAAGAAAAAATGTGGGGCACACCTGTTGCTGAAATTAGGTCCTTCATAGAAGCTTTATTACTGTAGCTTTCCTTAGACCCTGGACCCATGTTGATTCTCTGAAAATCCCTTATTGTTATTGGAAAACCCCTTGTTTGTTGTGCTTCGTGACCCCTGTCTGCTGATCATTTTTCTCCATGTCGGTTGTCGTGTCTGTTCCTTAATGCCTTTGTTCCTGTTCTTTGGCTCTTCTATTTGTTCTTTGTCATTCAGGAATCAGGAAGCAAGAGAATTTAGATAAAGAGGGAAAAGCCTAAAAAAAAAAGAAATGCATAAGGAAAATGTGGAGGGAAATAAAAAAGTGTTTTAGAGAAAAGTGGTTTTTTATTGTCTTAATTTAAGACAATTAAAAAATTAAATCTTTTGTCTTAAATTAGTGTCTTAAAATCTCTTTGTATGTAGTAGTGATGCTTGTATCAGAGTAGTGAAAATGCAATTTCAAATAAAATTTGTTTTGAATTTACAAAAAATCAGCATGCTGAAAGGCTCACCTGGTAGATGCTAGTGTCTTAAAACCTCTTTGTATGTAGTAGTGATGCTTGTATCAGAGTACTAAAAATTCCATTTCAAATAAATTTTGTTCTGAATTTACAAAAATATCAGCATGCAGAAAGGCTCATCTGGTAGACGCAAAACCCATAACATTTTGAATTCCTGGTATCTCTATCTTTACATTCACCTGTGTTCTATGTAAAATTTTAGATCTTTTTCATCTTGTCTACTGTGATATCAAAAACAGACTTGAAAACAAATGTGAAAAAATTGAAGGTTCTTATTTAAATTCACCATTCTCATAACTGAATTGCTTGTGTATTCATAGTCACACCACCATATAATGAAATAATTAGGAATGAATTTATAGTTGTCATGAGTAGGTGGAAAATTAGTTTGAGAACACTAATTGTATCAAATCTATTGAGATAAACAATGAAAATAGACTATTAATTTACAATGATTTGTTTTAGAACGAGTTTGTTTTGCATGAAGATCTGGGGTTTTTAACAATATTACTTGTTTGCTTGCAGACGGCCCACGGGTTGAAGAAAATGATAGCTAGGGCATAATATTTTCTACAAATGCTAATCATTAAAAATCCAATACAATGATCACTTCCCGCCACACCCATTGTAAGCCTTCCTACCAAAAGAAACTACATCCCAAGTGCAACACCACGGCTATAGCAGCAAATGGGAGAGCCAACTCAGAGCCATCGAAAAGATGGGAAAACACATCAGTTTTTATTTTAGGGAAAAGGTGTGGGAAAATTAATTATATTTTTAGGGAAAAGTTTTTTTTTCTATTGTCTTAGTTTGAGACAATATAAAATTAAAAAAATAACTTAAATATAATGAGCACATTTATTTAGTCATTTTTATCTATCTAATATTAGTCATTTATTTAGTCATTTAGTTGTGAGTTTACCCGATGACCAAATTAGTCACTTATAAATGACCATATTAGTCATTTATTTGTCAAATTCTACTAGTGATAGTCAATTGACCTAAGTGTTAGTCATGTAGTCATTTATTTGCCAAATTCTACTAGTGAAGATTCTCTCCAAGGCTCAATCATCCATCAATCATCCATCTTACATCCATATCATATCACCCTTTGATCCTTAAAACATCCTAAAATTTCTCTTTTGTACTTAAAGATAGGTCAATCTAAAGAGTTAGAGAATCCTTCTGCATTCTCGAAGATTGATCCCTATTTTATGGTGCAAATTAGATTACAACACAAGAGGAACATGGAATCCAACATAGAAACATCTACTTCGAGTGACTTAAGTCAAACCACTCTCGAAATGAATCCCATTAGGTTTGGCAGTCTCACAGTTAACCTCCCTCCACTTTTGTAGACCATCAAGAGGAAGGTATCCAAATAGAGGATCTCACCAATAATCCCTTCGGAATGTCACATGAGGAAATCACTGAAATAATTCAAAATCCGAAGAATCATAAGATTATCAACATCATGATGAGAATCAATCCCTCACTATACATGCTCGAATTAGTAAAACAAGGGGCTAAACTACCCTCTAATTACAACGTGAGAAATATTATGTAACCATCTTTTGGAGTCATGCCTCCAATCTCATCTACCATCCTCATTTCATCTACCCCCTCATTTCAAAGCATCACTCAAAACATCCCACAAATCACATCATCCATTGCTCCAATGCAACCCATTGTTAACAAAGGAAATGCATTTCTCAATACATTGCAAATGCATCCTCTCTTAAACAATCAAGATTTGGACACAAAAACCA
>VDFB02240376.1:0-10874 GCA_007258455.2 Sequoia sempervirens
GGTGACAAAAACACAACCAAACGTTATGAGGGCAATGGATGTTGGTGTTTCCTCCACTATACAATCCTCGATGGCTCTGATAGGGAAGGTATGAGGCAAATTACTAAATTTCAATTTACATTCGTTGTTATAGATGAACTAGTTCTAGTGAAAAATCAAACCATTATTGATTCGTAGTTTAATTCCTATTTGGATGGTTTATACAGGGCTTGAGCACGCCTCAACATCGGCGTGCAAATATTTCCATTGAGGAGAGTGATCGTGAGATGGCTGTAAGTGATTATTTTGTTAAATATATCAATTTTTATAATGTAATTTCTATATATTAATGTCTTTACTTCTTATTGTAACAGTTAAAACTTCACCAGGAGCTAAACACTAGGAGGAGCAGTAGGAGCACTCCTCGAGCACAATAGAAATGGGTGACAAACTTATCACCATCAGATCGCCAAGCAAAGGGAAAGAAAATTGTATTTGAACCAGAGCATGGAGAGATGAATTTTGAATGCAGAGCCCTTTGTTGTATGCCCACATGGCAATTTTGTACATATTTTGTATTGGATATATTTGACATTGTATGCCTATATGGCTATTTTGTAACTATATTTTATACTTATATCGACATAATTGATGTATGCGTACATGGCTATTTGCTTTTAATACAAATCTTTTTTATCGATGGTGTCCATATTTGCATTATAAATTCATGGTTCAATAGATATGAGGTACGTGTATTCAAGTGTATACTTTACAACTTACGCACATATACTTTTTGACTTACGTGTGAACATCGAAAAGTGTGAAAATTTATGTGTGGAAGTCAAACGTAAGCCAATTTTGCAATTCTCAGTTCTTGCATACTCGATCTTATGGACTTATTCCTTCCTAGCACATATTGTGAATATTTATCATTTGGTGCAGAAGACAGATTCCTCATTTTTGAACCACTCATAGCAAAGAGATTCACAATAAGACTTTAGCATTGGAACACTACTCCATACTTCTCTTGTCTAGACCATAAAGGATTGAAAATTCTTAATTTGATGCAATGATAGTCCTGAGATGAGAATTTATATAACAATGCCTATTTTGAAACTTCGCATCTAATACTGCATCAACAAGAACTTAAGAAGTGTTGCATAAGAGTGTTAGGTTTGATAGGCATTCTCTTCCCTAAGGGAGGAGAGCTTGCATCTTGAATTTTGAACAAAATTTTAAGAAGAAAACATTTTACCTAAAAGCTTCAAACCTAGATGACATATTTGGCTAAGTCTATCTTGAAAATTATCAATGCGTTCAAACTCTAAAGGAGATTCTCCCTGAAAAGCAAACTTTACCCTTTTTCCCAAGGAAAGAAATTGCAATGTAAGTTGCATGATTTATCTTATTTCTTTCTCACAGTTCCTAGTCAATCATTCATGGCTTAGGATAGTTCCATTCCAAGGCAAGGACACCCAAAAAATCACTGAGATTCTTCTACAATCTGCAAGAAAAAGGTTTTGGCTCTTTCACAATGTAAATAATTATGTAACACTGTTTTCTTGTTTTCCTTCCACACTAAAAAATGTTCACACTTTTCAGATTGATCAATGATCAATAATGGCTAATTGTAAACACTTGAAATTTTTATGTTTGAACTTTAATTTATAATTTTGTATCATGACATTCGAGTATCACTAATATTTTAATATTTGACTATGAAAGTGGTGGTGTATTTTTGCTATGTTATTTGACTATTAATATGGTGGTGTATTCTGAACTTGATTATTGCTGCAAATATGTATATATTTCTGATTTTTATATGTTTTTGTATTACCGAACCCAAAATGAACCCAACCCCCAAAAAAAATTTCCCGAACTGGTGAACTGGGTTCTCGAACCCGAACCCGAACTCAAAACTGAATCGCTAACTTAGTAAAAAATAGATTTTTGTAGTTTATATTCATAATGTTGATTACATTGGATTGCACATCTTTCAAACTCAAAGCATTGCTTCACATTTCATAAGTAATAACTAGATGCTGATAGATGACAAAATTTCAATTACAATATAGTTTTTACAAAGTCAACCTAAGCAGTTATGCAATTACTTCACATTACATAACTAATAACTAGAACCTTTGCCAATTGCATTTGTTTGTCATGGCATTCTATGAGACCACATTTCTTTGAGGCATTTTTTCAAACAGTTCACTGCCTTGTCTATACTACCACATTTTTGATACATGTCTACCAAAGCATTTTGTCAAATAGTTCAAGTATTGCCTTGTTGCTATGGCTGAAAGCCTAAAACAAGTGCTTTCGAACAAGCTATGGATGCTTGGAAAAAATCTATCAAAAGCATAATAGTAAGCAATATCATAGACAAGGCAGTGAAATCTTTGAAAAAATGCCTCAAAGAAATGATGTCTCATGACCTGATGGAATGCCACATGACAATCAAAAGCATTTGATTGTCATGTGGCATTCCATCAGGTCATGAGACATCATTTCTTTGAGGCATTTTTTCAAAGAGTTCACTGCCTTCTCTATGCTAACACATTTTTCATACATGTCTATCAAAGAATTTTATCAAACAGTTCATTGCCTTGCTGCTATGGCTAAAAGCCTAAAATAGGTGCTTTTGAATAAGCTATGGATGCTTAGAAAAAATCTATCATAGCATAATAGTAAGCAATAACATAGACAAGGGAATTAACTATTTGAAAAAATGCCTCAAAGAAATGTGGTCTCATGGTGGTGGAATGCCATGACAAGCAAATTGTTGTGGATTGTCATGGCATTCCATCACCATGAGACCACATTTCTTTGAACGACCCTAAACGATTAACTACTTGTCTATGCTACTACATTTATCATACATGTTTACCAAAGCATTTCATCAAACAGTTCACTTCCTTGTTGCTATGGCTAAAAGCCTAAAATAGGTGCTTCCAAAAAAGCTATGGATGCTTGGAAAAAATCTATCAAAGCATACTAATAATCAATAGCATAGAAAAGGCAACAAACTATTTGAAAAAAAGCCTCAAAGAAATGTGGTCTCAATGGTGATGGAGATACCATGACAATCCATAGCAATTTTCTTGTCATGGCATTAGATCATGCCATTCCATCACCATGAAACCACATTTCTTTGAGGCATTTTTTCAAAGAGTTCACTGCCTTGTCTATGTTAACACATTTTTCATACATGTCTATCAAAGCATTTTATCAAACAGTTCGTTGCCTTGCTGCTATGGCTAAAAGCCTAAAACAGGTGCTTTCGAACAAGCTATGGATGCTTGGAAAAAATCTATCAAAGCATAATAGTAAGCAACAAGCTGATGCAATACAAAGATTGCCAAACCACCCAACAACTTGAGGACTCTTGTTAAAACTCATCTTGGAGAAGATCAAAACAAAATTTCAACATTTCATCAAAATATGCTTTTTCATCCACTCAAATTCTCTTATCATTCATCATTCATCCTTCCACAAATCGTATTCCAATTGACTCATTCAAAGCAAAAAACCATTTTAGAAAACTTTGATTCAATCAATTAGATCAACATGCATTTCAAAAACACCATTTTCAACAAGGCACTCTTCCATTCAATCAATTCATTCAACTTGTCCCAAATAGTCAATCCATTATTAAATTGGATTTCAGACTTTTACCAGACCGTTAAGCACTGTGAACATCATTATTACAACTGATACAAATCAGAAACTTGCTCTCTTAACTTTGTTCTGACTGAACTTACAATTTCATGTATTATTTTACACCAAGTCTCCTCATTGTCCAATTGTTAAAACAACATATCTCACTTCTAAACCCTGTCCAATACTCCATACATCCCTAACACCATCACTTATACAACATTATCCCAAAATCAACTCACCGATCACTGTTAGGTCAGACTTCTATTCTCTGAGCAGTCAAGGCACTACTTCTTAATGAGACATTCATGCCCTAAATCGGGTAAACCAAACACACTAGTTTCAAAACCTAAGATCCAAAACACTTTTAGAGACCTCTTAATGCCCATGTCCTCATATCAAAAACTTAGAATAACTTATATTGAAGAAATAAGCAATTTTTAGTCTGAATGCTGTAAAAAAGGCTACTAAAATAGGCCTGATTTTCAAAGAAGACCCCCTTCAAACATTCCCAAAACACTTAAAACCTCAAAAAAGTCATTAGACATAACACAAAGCTCCCAATTTATCCATTTTCAGGGATTAAAAGACTCCTTTTGATAGTATATTGACAAACCCTTTTTTATAGGGTGAAAAACTCAAAAATCAACGAGGGTTTCCTGTATAGGCTACATGCAAACCTCAAAACCTCCGGCCAACCATTGGAACATGTCAAAATACATCTGAAAAGGCATTTGGAAACATCTTCTAACCCATGCACTTGTTCTTTCTCCACTGTCATGCTGAAAACTATTCATTTTGACTGGAAAACTTAGAATTTCCTGTGTAGCAGCAACTCCTTCAAGGTATTCTTGATTTTTCCTCCACTCACAAACATCAAAACATAACAAATAACCTATCCCTAACCTACTCCACCAATCTACCTGACCTACATTGGTGGAGTAGTGTGGAAATTCCTTATAAGACTCTCAAAACTCAATGCACAAGATTTCAGACCGAGCCATAAGAAGAATGCTCAAAGAAACATTAAATTTATTGGATTCCTTCCCAAATGGATGCAAACAAATGGTGATTCCCCAACCTACTAGAAACAATCTAAATTTTAACCCTAAACTCTTTCATAGTCCGTACAAGTTAAGAAACAACTGAAAAAACACAAAAAATAAGCTAAAACAGGGAACTCTTTGTTAATTTAATTCTTCCAGAATACAAGGATCTCTTTGCTTGGCCTTTACAATGCTTTTAAAGAAGTTTCCAACCATCAACTACCTCTTCATCTTCCTTGAATGACCTATGACTCGTCCTCTTCCTTGATTTTCTTGTTTTGTCTCTTCACATTCCTTCTTTTTCTCTCTTTTACATATTTAGCATTTTGACAATATTACATTTTGTGCTTTTTCATGCCTTGATTACATTTAATTTTGGCATTGCATGGACTTAAATACATTTTTTACAACTTAGCCTTTTGAAGGCATAACATGACCTAGGTGCTCCTGCACCACAAGCTATGATCTCCTATTTTTTTTCACATTAACGTGATTTGATTCACGTGAAAATCAACGTGAACCATATTTTATATTATGGAGCTATATTAAGCTGCCACTTCAAAAACCAATGTAACAATGATACAAAATAATGTTTGAGACTACAAGAAGGCATCAAAATGGCTAGTGTACTAAACAAATTCTTATGATTTACGAATAATGTTGATAACTCTACTCAGTTCGCTTCTTTTTTCAAAATCATACAAATTGAACCCTAGCATCAATTGACTATGTATATCAAGCTACCACAATTCAAGTTACATCAGGCCCATATCATTGAGACACAGCCTGAACAATAGGAGGAATGGCCTACTTCAACATACTACACTCAAACCCTTAAGGGATCGATCCGGTTGAACGTAGCTCAAAGCGATTCTGCGTGTTTGGGTGCGAAAGAGGACCATGCCTAGCATAAACATGCCTACTCAGATGCGTTGGAACAGTCCGTTTGGTCACACGAGTTACAGAACAAAAATTGCACCACCTTGCAACTTTCCACTGCTTGCATTTGACACTTTTTTCATCAACTAAAAATTGGACTGCGGAAAACCACTATGAGATAAAAGCGAGATGGGTTATTGTAGGGGCTAGCGCAATTCCATAGGATCAATGAAATTTTCTAAGCATCCGCGATTATTAGAGTAACCTCATGTTGAAGTTTGCAACCATTTTTCCCTTTGGACCCTTAAGGGATCGATCTGGTTGAATGTAACTTAGAGCGATTCTACATGTTTGGGTGCGAAGAGGGACCATGCCTAGCGTAAACATGCCCTATTTGAATGCATTGGAATAGTTAGTTTAGTCTACGAGGAGTTCTTGAGAACAAAATTTGCACCACCTTGCAACTTTCCATTGCTTGCATTTGACACTTTTTCCATCAACTGAAAACTGGACACCACGGGAAAACCACTCTGAGATAAAGAAAACTGAGAGAGGTTATTGTAGAGGGGCCCAACACGATCCCATAGGATTAGATGAAAATTTTCTAAGCATCACGGTGTCCGAGTAACCTCATGCTGAAGTTTGTAGGCATTTTTTCCTTTGGACCCTTAAGGGATCGATCAGGTTGAACATAGCTCAAAGCGATTCCGCGTGTTTGGGTGCGAAAGAGGACCATTCCTAGCATAAAAATGCCTATTTAGATGCATTGGAATAGTCCGTTTGGTCACACGAGTTGCAAAACGAAAGTTGCACCACTTTGCAAATTTCCACTGCTTCCATTTGACACTTTTTCCATCAACTGGACACTACGAAAAAACCACTCTGAGATAATGAAAACTGAGAGAGATTATTGTAGAGGGTCCCAACGCAATCCCATAGGATTAGACAAGAATTTTCTAAGCGTCACAGTGTCTGAGTAACCTCATGTTGAAGTTTGCAGTTATTTTGCCCTTTGGTCCCTTAAGGGATTGATCCGGTTGAATGTAGCTCAAAGCGATTCTGTGTGTTTGGGTGTGAAAGAGGACCATTCCTAGCATAAACATGCCTATTTAGACACGTTGGAACAGTCCGTTTGGTTAGACGAGTTGGAGAACGAAAGTTGCACGACTTTGCAACTTTTCACAAGGCAAAAAGACACCTAACCTTCAAATCCTTCTTCTAAACTTTTACCAGACCTTGGTACACTTTATTCATCTTTATTTTGACATGAACAAAGCTAAAAAACCTTCTTACAATACTATTTAATCAGATTTCACAATTGCTTGCACTAGAAGACTAAATTTGCTTGTAAGTGCTAAAACACTAAATCAGGTGTAACATGCAAACCACAATGAATCTTTACAGGATAAATACATTTTAGGGTACCCATTTTGGCCATTAAAAACATATATCATTTTTAGATACACTTATTTTGGAACACATGCCTGCTATTCCAACTTCTTTGCCTCTAAAGAACCCCAAATAGGCCATTTTAACAAAGAAAGTAGTCCTTAATCATCACCAAAATACCAAAAGACCTTAAAAATTCTTTTTCCATGTGTAAAAACTCTCAAATAAACAAATTTCAAGATGGAAAACGCCCAGCAATACACAAAATATGTAAACCCTTGATTATAGGGTGAAAATTACAAAAATTAGTGAGGATTTTAAGTATTTCACTCTAAGAAACCTCAAACACTCCGGCCAACACTTGGATCATGCCTTATTATGTCTAAAAATTATTTTAGAATCATTTCCCTAGACATGCATTCATTATTTCTTCCATACCCTGCATAAAACCTCCATTTTTGGATGAAAAACTCAGATTTTGGCTATGTAGCAGCAACTCCACCTTTGCATTCTTGACTTCCCTGAACAAAATGACTCAACCAAAACAATAAAATGATGCAGACAGGGATTGGAATATTTCAACAAACACATTTAGATTAGTCCCAAGTAATTTGCAAAACCCCAAGTATCTATCTTGACAATTATCTCCTTTCAACTAGGTCTACTCTAGTAGCCATACAAACCATGTTTTTGGGCTTTATCACTTTAGCTTCCCAAATGAATTCTCAAATAAATGAATGTTTTTGAAGGCATATCAACTGATGCAGAGCAGGGTGGAGGAATATAAATTCAGACTTAAGAACCAAGAAACCAACTTAGGTTCATATATCTAATCCAGCTTCCATAAGGTCAGCACTATAGTCTTCCAATTCACCACTGAACAACTAAAAGACCAATTCCTTAAAGAGAATTGTAAAAAAATCCATTGATCATCCAAATAACATTCATACTTCATCAAGAAGACAGATCGAAGCTTCCACCTAAGATTCATCTGCCAAAGCTTAAAGAAACATCAAGGCATCATGCTCAAGGGCTACAAGAACTAGCCCAATTTTACAAACAAACCCACCTTTAAAATTCTTGTAATAAAAATATCTCCTAGAAAGTCACAAATTGTGCTTCAAAACCACAAATTTTCTGGTCAAATACTCCGTACAAGTCTGCTAACCTGCTGCTCCAACAAACCCTCATTTTCCCTCCTAAAATCTAGGGTTTCTCAAGATCTTCACTCAAACAGCCACAATTCACAAAACCAAAACATAAAACATGTTTCCCTAGGTCTGATCAGACCTTCCAACCCTTCCTAAACTCAATCCCAACACAAATCTATGAAAAGACAACTTGAAACCAACATTTTCACATAGAAACTTAACATTTTCTGCCTAGGCATTATAAGAATTCGGACTTAAAGACTCCCCCTCACCAAGAAACTTCATTCCACACCTAATATACATGCATGAAAGTATTCCCACCAAGTCATATGTCTTTACAGTAGGTGGGAAGACAAAAATTACATTTTTTTAATCACAAAACAGTGATAAATCTGTTACACGGGCTGCTACAGAAAAATTAGTATTTCTCCCTCCAAAACAAATATTGGAAGCCCTAAATGGAAGGAAATGGAAGCTAATTCAAAATACTACATGAAAAAATGAATGAAAAATCCTTCTAAGAATGTACGGGTCCGTACAGGTGAAGGAAACTCTGAAAATACAGTAAAATCAGGAAATACAATGAAAAATAAAAAATAAAGCATTGAAAACTCTGAATCAAACATTAACCAAACTTTCTATATTGAATAATTAGCCTTGAATGGACTTAAAATAGAAATTACAATGTCTCTTGATCTTCCCCAATTCATATGCTTTCCTTTTGAGCTTCTGTCTTTTTGTCTTCCACTAAAATTGCTAATTTTGGCTTTTGGCAGTTTTTACAACTTTTGCATTTTGCAATTTTTCAATATTTCTTATGAAACTCTTTAAAGACTCCTTTCTAAGACTCACATTACATGATAAATGGTCTGTAAATCCCTTATTTAACACAAATAACCCTAAAACACTTAAATTACAAGGTTCACCACATGAATCCCCTTATTTATCAACTTCTTTACATCATGACTCAATTGACCTAATACATACAAAAATGGTATTGAATCCTTATTAAATGAAATAGAATGACCTCAAACCATCTAAGAATACCCTAAATGATCAAATGACCAAATAATAGAAACCACAAGGGTTCGAGTGTTGAAAAGATGGAGTTGGTGCTCCTGCTTTGGATAGTATGATTGCCAACAACATACAATGTTCACAAGGCCTTTTTGAAGGCATATCAACCTCCTCAACCGACTACAACCACTTTTAAACTTCTTTTAAAAGTGTGACCCTTCAACTTCTAAGTATTTGCAAAATGACAACTTTTGGTTTGACAACATTACATTGTTATGTGCAACTTTTGACATATTGATGTAAATGACTCCATACCTAAAATAGTGACCTTATGATGGCCTCATTACATCATCTTGACCCTTACATTACAAATTTACATACATTTTCACATTTAGGCCATTCAAGGCTTCATTACACCAAATTGACAACATGCTAACATGACATTGCAACCTCATATCCTACCAACCCAATTTGACTTAAAACACTTCCTAATGGTCCTTGTGACCTTATTACAACATTCTTCATGGACTACAAATCAAAATTTACCACTTGACCACCTTGTGGTCTTGATTGTTCTTGGTGCTCCTGCACCATAAACACCCTACTATAACCCTACTCCACTGATCTACAAGCCTAATTCAGTGGAGTATGCTTTATTTCTTTACTTGACTCTCAAAACCTCAAATTGAAGGTTCCAAATTGAATTTCAGAAAATGTGCTCTAACAGTGGAAAAACTCAATGGATGTTCTTCTAGATGGACTCAAAAGAAACCTAATTTTTTGTATTATCTTAATCTACAAAGGACAAGGCCTAAATCTACTATACAGGCGGTACAAAGCTAACAAAACTAAAAGAAAACATAGAAATTTATGAACAGAGAACTTTTATTGCAAGATTTCATTCAAATCAGAATTGAGATTTGTCAAGATCATCAAAATAAGGATGTTGCATTGCTTTTTTGGCTGAGATTCTCTTTGATGCCTCAAATCAGCATTTTGCAGGAAGAGGGACAATCAATTTTTCAAGTTTGGATTCTGAGAATCACGCCAAAGGAAAGGAAAAGAATAAAAAAGAAATAAGCTCATCCAAAATAGATGGAAGGCACTTACATACTGACATGGCAGGTCTCTCAACTTGAGTCAGGTCTTGGTCCTTACATCTTCAGGGTTCAAGATACCTATTGCACACAACACCTCTCATGAATATAATTTCTTGAAATTCGAGATGCTCTTATAATGTCTACGTCATAGGTGGTCATGATAAGGTTAAATTCAAATGAATAACTTGAAATTGCCTCACCAAGCTTCGTACGCACTTTTGTAATGGCTTAAAATCATAATTGAGATTTGTCAAGATCATCAAAATAAGGATGTTGCATTGCTTTTCTACTTGAGATTCTCTTGGATGGCTCATAAATCTGCATTTTATGCAAGGGGACACCAATCAATGTTTGCCTAGTTACATACAGATACACAAAGTAAAATAAGATGATAGCATTGGCATCAAATTGGCGTAAAATTAGCCAAGAACCGTTGTGCATATGCTACAAATTAATGAATCATCCAGTGCAGCTCTACTCTTTATTGTGTCAAGTAATGTGCCTCATGGTGGACTCATAGACCTTCCACAAGGTCTTGTTCAAAGGTCTACCCCCATATTTGCTCAAATTAACATTGGATGCCACAACAAGGTTCAAGTAATGAAGAATCTTATGATGCATGTCAAAGTCCTCAAACAACCAATGTTTAACAA
>VDFB02240381.1:0-10061 GCA_007258455.2 Sequoia sempervirens
CTAACTTTTGTGGCTCGGGTTCTTGTGACAAAGACCTCTCAGAATCCTTTGTCCAATTTTTTTTATCTATTTTCTAGTTGCTTATTGAATAGCAGTTTGAACCTCAGTGCAAGCATCATATGGTCATAATGGCTTAGTGTTTTGGTAATATGTTGACTTCCTTGAATTCCTTGGTTGATGTTTCAAGTTGTGTGTTTGGAAATGACCCTAATTCAAATGATGAATTTCATGATCCTTCATCTCCCAATGCATGTCTTCTTAATGAACATATCTTGAGACAAGAAGATGACTTCATGAATGAACTCATAAACAATACCTTTACCAACCTTGATCACCCATATCAAAAATCAACACCACCTACCATACCACCATTTGAAAATTTTTCCACATTGCACAAGGAAAGTGCGTTGCAATTCATACCTCAACCAATGTGCATGGAAGTACCTATCAATAATGACCACAAGAAAAACATATCACCCAATCTCCCATTATATGAGAACAAAGCTACAAACATAGTTGTTAGCTTGAAGTAATGTTATGGCCAAGGCTTTAAGATTTTGAAAAAATAAGGATGTGACATAAAGAATGAGCATGAAATTCATTCATTTTTGAACAAACACCATCTAAGGACACAAAAGGAATAGATTACCAAGGTCCTCCCCCTTTGCATCAAACATTTGTTTCACTAAGCAAGCCATACAAAGTCCATGGTCCTATTAAGAAAGGTGTGTAATCTACTCCACATCCGTTATCAAAGATTGAGCGTAATATATATACACTTCTAAATTGGGATACATTACATAACCACTCGAGCACGAATGAAAATATAATAAAAGAAAGAATAAAAATAAATCCTACTATGCATATCATAGAATATTTGGACATACTATTGATGAGGGTGATGTTTTAAAGAAGAAATTGGAAGAATTTTATCCTCACAATTATAAACTATATTGAATAATATAGTAAAGCATATGTGATTTTCTCCTTTCCATATGGTAGTTGTAGTATCATAACATACTCACTACCATGCATGGGGCTATAAACTAGGCTTTATGCAATAATATTTCATCTCACAAGGAGGAGTGTGTCATCATCCATTTTGGGCTCATCTTTGTCCTACACTTGGGGGGTAAGGGGTTAGGTAGCCTTGTGTTAGGTGCATTCCTTCTAGCAAGGGATCCCTTTGTAGCAAGGACTTATAGTATTAGTGTAGCGAGCACACTACCATTTTAAGGGGGGACATATTATCCTCTGATCATTGTTTGCATAAATATTCCCTTTTTAGTGATGATAGTATGCATCTCCTAGAAAGAGTGACCTTATCAATGCAAGTGCGGCCTTTTAAATCTATGTTGTGTCTCCTTTGTGGTGATATTGGGCTTGATATCGTCTAACTGTGTAACTTTTCTTGGCATATGATGTTCCCCTTGGTGGTTATGCTATGGATAGTATTCCCTAAGGTGAGTTTTTATTCCCTAACTTTTCCTCTCTTAGTGGTGATGTCATGTGTGATATTCCCTAAGGTGTTACCCTCCATGTATTGAGCAATGCCCTTTGCCATTTTTGTAAAATCACCTTTTGTGGTGAGGTGTTGTTTTATAACACCCTTTGAGGTTTTGGGCTTTGGCCTTGTCTTATATGCACCTTCTTAGGTGAGTTTTTTGTCATCTTCTTAGATATTTATGCAACTTCTTAGGTGAGTTTTCATCATATTCTTAGATGTTTATGTTCCTTCTAAGTCAATTTTTTCATCATATTCTTAGACGTTTATGCACCTTCTTAGGTGATGCTTTGGAAAGATAGTTCATGGATTCAATGTAACTGGTCTTGTTGGGTCATGGACTTGAGCACCTATTTTTAACATGGTTGTCGAGCATAACACAACTTGATTGACAATAAATCTATTTATTTCCATCGCTATTTAACATAATGCGCCTTGCTAGCCTTATGGAACCCATCATATGATGGACACCTACATTTAATACAACTTGCTAGCCGTTGATCCATGTAGCTCATGAGTGATGTGGCATACCACAACTTGCTAATCATCGTGAGAGCATTCCTTTGACTAACATTTTTTTGATGGATGATGCTTCATATTTGAGACAATTTAAGACTAAGTTCTCTTCTTCTTATCAACTCAAATCATTTTAGTGCTAACCCTTTTTTTGTATCTCTTCTTCATGTTTGCATTGTGTTTACATCATGATTGTGTTCATTTTGTTGTCATGCTATGTCATGTGTTTTCTTTATGCATGCTTTATGTTTTCAACATGTATGTTTTTGTATGTTGTCTTGTTGCATTTCAAACACGTGTGTTCCTTTATGCTTATGTTGTCTTGTCATTAGATCATGAATCCTAGGGGCTTGTGCACTCCTCATAGATTCATTGTCATCATATATCTTTAATATTTGGACAACCAGACTCCTCTTGATATATTTTCTGCTTTAGTGTGAGTCTAAGCATAAGTTTATACTCTCACTAAAGTGGGGCTAAATGTAGCATCATAAATTGTCAACTCCTGGACAATTTCACACTATATTTTTCTCCCCTAAGTAATTGACTCCACTGAGCAACTTACTTCCTAAGTTATGCATTTTGTCGCTTCATTTTCAATATTTTTAACAAATTGTAAGTACAAAACAAATTCATTCATTTCTCCTGCCTTACCCAGCACAGTCTAGGACACCGTGCTTAGGATGCCTATGTCCCCCTATTGTTGCTCCAAATTCAAATATGGTGATGTCAAAATTTTATATTTTAAATTTGAATATCTAAAGTCAACTATCAAGATTTAATTTTACAAGAAATTAGAATAATAGCATATAAATACTTCCAGCAATTAGTTGAAAAACTAAGTGAAACTATTTATCAACAAGTGAACATTAAGCTCAATACATGAAAGAAAAAAGATGATCAAGAATACAATACCAAATTTGACCAATCAATGAGAAATTTAGGAAAATAAATTGGGAATTGAAAAATAGATGGAAGGCTAACCTTAGGCAAAGCACTAAAAGGAATTCAAAAAGTTGAATCCAACATATAGTGTAGAAAAATTAATTCCCATACTAATTTACACCCAATTAAATCTATATAAGTAGGTGAAACAAAGTAGGCCTAGGTGATAGAGTTGAGATTGATAAAATGGTAAAAGGAAATGAGAGGTTTAAAAGTACTTATGTATATTTTGTTGATTGGATATTTTTCATGATTGATAGTCTATTATAGTGTATACTAAGTGATTTATATCATATTTTACTTTTAGATCAAACACTATATTGACTAACAAATACCTACTAAGGGACTCCTCTCTACTTCTAAATATAGACACACTCATTGATCTATCTTATGATTCTTTGTTGAAAATACATATCCATCCTTTACACTTTTATTCTTCTATACTGAACAATTGCTCTTACACATGTTTCAAATTTGATGGTGTTGAGTAACACCTTTAGGGGCCTATTATTGATAAATGAAATCTTTTCAACTTTTTTAATAATATTCAAGCCTTGTTGATAAATAAGATGTTAGGACACACCAAGAAAAATATTCAAGGTGCTTGAGTGATGAATTGAGGTGTAGTGTTTATGATGCAAGTGTTAATGCAACATCTAAATCTTTATACAATGTGATTAATATCAAATACATAGTTGATTCTCTTTGATGATAATAGATATATGATTAAACTAATGACCTATGGATTTTCCTTAAATATAAGATACTTAGTGTTCAATTCCAAGTATTTGGCACACAAGATCATTTGTATTAATTATAGTGTTGAAAGGGTCAAGTTTGAAAGTAGGGGAAACTTTAAATTAGAAGGACTAGGTTGCAAGTTTGGTCTTGTCTAGGGATAGTTTGCACACATAGTTTAGTACATGTATAGTTATAGAGAGAAATTCTGTCCAAGCCATTTGAGCATAAGATAGATTGATGATTGGTAGGTTTTATGATTTCTTATATACAAAATAAAGAAAAATGAATACTAAAATATTGCATTTACAATAATACCAAAATTAGATGTAAAATAATAGAGTAAAAGTGCAAAATAAACACTTTTCTCCTCTACAATAGTGATCAGATGTCATGTGTATAATATATTTTCGTGATTAATTCACCAATTCTTTCTTGATAAGACTAGACTTTGAATCTTAAAAATGTTCGATATATTTCTTTTAGTATTGGTTCATTATTAATTATTAACAAGGTTCACTACAAATTGAAGATTATTTTTAAAGATACAAAGATCTACATATGAGAATATAATAACTTACAATTAATTAATAATATTAAATTAAAACTCAGATTTAATAAATTATCTTATTAACTTGGAAACCATACGTGTACCTTACATCTTTTCTAAATATTAATATCTAAATAAATTCAATATATAAAATTTATATAATATTAATATTAACTAGCAATCGCACCTGTGGGGTGCAATGGGTACGCCAAAGACAATTTAGTGAACTTTGTGTTAATTTTGATAATTCAAAAGTGATCAAAGTCATTTACAACTGTAAAAATCATTTATAGTTGATAACGACAAGTAAAAATTTGAGAGGAAATATCTAGTGTAGAATTTAATATGCTTTGTAAAGAAGAATGTATTAACATATAAAGATGAACCCTTGAAGTTTGATAGTTGGTCTTAAAAGTAAAATAAGTAGTACATATTGGCAGTAAACTGAGAATGTATTAAGTTTAACATATGAAGATTTTGAGATGTATACTATTCAGTTTGTGAAAATAGCTTTGGAAACCATTGCATTTACAACTTTAGTTGTAGTTGCTATACATTAAATAATAAATAATATATGGTTTGTGTCGTGCCAATCCCTTGAATTTGGACAGGTGGTCTTAAAAGTAGAAGCACCAGTATATTGGAAAAAAAGTAGTCTTGAATTTGGACAATGAAGCCCTTTTTGGCAGACGTTTCAAAGTAAGGAATATTTCCTTTAGAAGCACACCATGCTTTGGCTTTTTTCTCAGAAACCTGTAACAACCAATATTTGTGCTTAGGTACTTCATCACTACATTCCACTCTAAAGAACTGGGTAATCAAAATATCAATCCACCTACCACTTTGTTGTTTCCACCATCCACATCAATTTTATTCCCAAGCACCACAAATGGAAAATTTTCCCGGTTGGATGGGCTTGCCTGTCAAAAAAATTGGATGGAAGGTCACGATCAGCAATAGCAAAAACCAACAAAAACTTCAAATGAACAACAAAGTTAAAGTATTAGATAATTTAGTTAAATTACCCGATTTAAAAATTCCTCACGCTAGTTGTTAAGGTTATCAAATGATTTCATAACATTAACATCATATACAAGAAAAATGAATATGTTCTACTATTCACTTTGAAAATATCTCTGGAAACCATTGCATTTACAACTTTAGCTATAGCTGCTATAAATTAAATAGCAAAAAATATTGTCAGAAAACTATCATAAAAATAGCGTTAAGAACAAGGAAAAGAGAAAAAACCAAAAATTTAAACTCATGTAAATACTCTTATTTTTTCTATTAAAAAAACTTGAAAGTAGACATGTTGAAAAAAGATAACATTCTATTGAATTGGTATTTGATCTATCTTGATCATATTTTCAGGCCATGCAAAAAATAAAGAAAATGAAAAGAAGATTATGAATTTGGTTATTTATCTATATATGAATAGATCGCGGCAATTTAAAATGTGAAGGCAATGAATAAAAAAAATGGTTCAAGAAAGAGAATAATATATTGATTTATTTAACTGCGGCTGCACAAGTATTGGAAAAAGCACGCTTATAGTTGAATCACAACAATGCATGTACAAAAGAGAAGTTCTTGAGGAGCAACACATTCTCTAGGAAGGAGTTTTTCCTTCAAAAGACATAAAGTTCATCAAGAAACTAGTTTACATTGATAATTAAAATGCAACTATGAAGATAGTTAGCATTGATCATCTAGTGGAGATAGATTACATTGAACATTAAAATGTAACTATGTTAGTAGTGGAGATAGTTTATATTGATCATTAAATTGCGTCTATGTTTATAGAAAAGAAATATATTCTTATGAATCATTGATCATTCAAACATGATTACAAATACTAAGAACTGGCAGCAAAATGAACATAAAAGAAAAATACCTCAAAAGGAGTAATGAAGGTTCTAGTTGTAAGTGTGTTGGAGTGCAGATATCATTATGTTACAGAAAAGGACAGCTATTGGAAGTTCTGAGCAAGCTATTCAGGGCCCAAACCACTAGACCAATGGTCTAAAGTGGATAAATCCTCAATGTATAATCTCCAATCATGTTTTTAGCAATGGTTCTTAGAGTGGACAGATCTGTTAGGAATTGTCAAGGAAAATATGAGAGAAATCAGCCACTTAAAATTGATAGGAAAATTAAATTATTGTTTGTACGTGCATACATATTGGAAACTTACCATAGCATGAGACTAGATGTAGCAGTAAGTGTTGAAGGAGGCCAGAAGTATGAGGAACAATAGCCTGAGTAGAAGATCCGAGAAGATTTTTTTAATGTGAAGAGAACAGTTGTCAAAGAAAACTTTGTGCAAAACAAAATATGTTTGTGTTTATAAAGTGTGTGCTGAAATGGTTGATGCGTAGAAATCAAATGTGGTAAGTGAGGAAGAGAATGGATAGTTGAAGTACGAAAGAGAAAGGACTGAGTTAAAAGTGAAAATACATGTACGTATTGTTTAGCTGAAAAGAATTTGGGCAGCTGAAGTTGTTGAGGCTGAAAGTTTCAACAGTCGACCTTCCTCGATGATCCTATGTGCAACATATCGGTTTTGTTGCATGTCTGTGTATCTTTCAAAAGTGAATGCAGGGTGGATACAAAGGCCAAAAAGCTGATTGACTCTCAAAATTGCTATGAACGTCAGGCCTTGACGGTCAATGTTGCTGATGTCAATGGTGACCATCTAAAGTATAAGCCCTTGTGATTTGTGGATGGTTAAGGCACATGCCATTTTAAGAGGGATTTGGTGTTGACCACCATGACTAATCAAGGTAATAGGGACATATTTGGGATTTTTTATGTCCCAGGGATGCCCAATGTAATTCTTGAAACAAACAACAACAAACAAGGGGAGTTGGGGTGGTTTTTTGGTCTCCTTGTAAACAATTTTTTTTACTATGCCAAGAGCCCCATTTACAAGGCCAATTTCAGTCCACAGATTACAAGATAGCATAACCTTTTGGTTGACACAAAGTAGAATCTTAGGCTGGAGCTGTTCATCATCTGGGTTTGCATTGAAAGAGGTCCCTATTTGCTCGGCAGTGGCAATGGCAATGGGCTGTGCTAGAGACAACAACATACGCTTATTATGGAGTGAAACCTTTTCATTGGTTGCATAAAGATGTATGGATGATAAGAAAGCACTTTGTTCAGTAGGAGTTAGTGTGGAGCTTGATCTTGACATTAGCAGTTGCCAATCAGCAATAGTAGGTTCAGCCTTTCTTAAATTGCACAAAAGATTACGAAATAGAAGTTGAGTGGGATCCTCTCCGGCTTGGCGAAAAATTTTGTTTAGTGTAAAAACAGTTTGGAAACTCTGCCATAGTGTCCCCCCATAGGAAGTAGAAGAGTACATTGGAATGTCTTTGACTGGTGGAAGTTGGCCAAGGTCTCCAAACAAGAGGATTGAGCGACCTCCAAAAGGGCAGTGGTTGTTTGTTGGGAAAGCTTCGCGTAAGCGATAGTCAATTCGTTCAAGCAATTTTGGCCCGATGAAGCTCATTTCATCTATTAAAATGTAGCAAACAAAGTGCATTCTCTCTTGGAAGCTTGCTAGTGCTTGGCCCTACAAAGGAGCCAATTCTTTGATGGGAATACGTAGTACAGAATGAATTGTTGATGCTCCAATGTTGAATGCTGCAACACCAGTTGGTGCAAGAAGTAATAGTGGTGTTTTCCCGTTTGGAGCAGAACAATTGAGTACAAACCTGATTTGTTTAATTAGGTGTGACTTTCCAGTTCTTGCAGTCCCTTGAACTATTATTTTTAGTGGTGGTTGGTTAGTGGTGGAGGATAGGTGTGACAACACTAAATCCAGTGTTTTTTGTTGTTCGAATGAAAGGGCGTCCTGGGTATTTACAAAGGGTGGAAGGGGACTGTATATGTTGTGTGGTTGGATTGTATGAAGTTGGAAGCTTGAGAGAGTTCTATTGGATTTATGGATTGAGTATTCCAATTATGGTTAAGGTCTAACTCACGATTACCTAGCATGTCAAGTGCATCTAGGTGGAGTGGATGGCCTGGGTGAACACTTGACAAGACTTGCCATTCAGATTGGTTATAGTGATGTGGGGTTTCTACATCGTCTGAAGGAGAGTCAGGTTCTATATTAGAGGCTAGATTTGGTTGAATGCGGCGAACATGCCATGGATGGTAAGTGCATGCTAGTGTCTCCCACTGTGTCACAATTTCAGATGGTGAAGAACCAAGGTCAACTGCAATGTTACGAAAAGGTTTGTAGAGAACCAGTTCACTCCAACAAAAGTCATGGAAACTTGGGTCATCCTTGGGAGGAATACTTGTGAAGCGGGGCGAGACCCGAACAATTGCTCTAGAGGAATGCTCTTTCCATTGGTTTGCTTTACGGGATGCTATGAAACTCCACTTTTGAGTCACTTCAATCAATGGCATTGCCTCCAAAGTAATAGGGCAAGCCATGTATGCATCAATATAGTTTGTGTGTGGTGATGTACATGTGGATGAGAGTGGAACACGTTGATAGTTTTTTTGGTTGACATTTAAAGAAACAAACGTCCAACTACACAAGCAAAGTGGTAGTTTTAATAGAAGGTGGCAACTTTCTTGAGCATTGATATCACGATCGACAAGGTTGTCAATAAGCATTTTCCTAAAAGCTATTGGTGCTGGCTTGTCAGGCTCAAAAGATGTTGAAATACGAGAAAGCATTGCATGATATGTTTCGGATTTGGTTTCAGCTTTAGCTGCATATTTTGCGATAAATTTGAGCACTGCATCAATTGAGAGAACGGGATGGCAATCTACATTTGCGTGCCAAATAGAGAGGATAGTGGGGTTGTGTAGATTCACTTGGTCATCATTACAAGCAGGGGTGTGCTTTGGCTGGCCACTCTCATTTGAGAGGGTTGAATTGTCTTGCATGGTCCAAGGGACTTTATAGCGGCATTCAAGTGTACCACCTTTTCTCCGCAAGCATGTTTGCAAGGTGCAACATGTATGGCGTTGCACGCAATTGAGCAATTCATTGTAGTCATGTGAAGGGCTAGACAACATAATCATTCTTGTGTCCATTAAGCAGGGGTTGTCTAGGGTAGATCTTGGAAATGTTGCTACTGAGCTTTGGTGGGGACATGGGTTCCAAGCAGAGACATATTTGTCAATGTAGTCGATTGCATTCTATACTAAAGCAAGATTATTCCATTGTTGTTTGGAAATATCAGGTGCATCTTTGAGCCAAAGGAAACCATGGACATGTGCAGACCCATGGTGTTGCCATTCATACCTGGACACAATAGATGTTATAAAGCAAATGATGTACAAAAAAAGTAAATATAAATGGTAAAGGTGGAGTGTAATTACCTATACCAGTAGTCATTTGTGCAAAGAATCTTCTCCAAGACCTCCTCACGAAAAGCAGTAAATCGGTGATGCATGTAAAGTGCAGTGAGGTGTGGGTTTTGCACTATATTTTGGATTCTCCACCAGGCAGCTGCAGTAGGATTTGTTGGTGCGGTAGATGGCATGGCATTGTGTAAGTCTATCCATTTAGTATCTGTTGCACTAAGGGTGAAGAATAGAGTCGGACAACCAACTTGAATAACCATGTCAGATAGCTCCCCTATCTGAAGAGTCCAGAAGGGGCGTGTACCATGGATTTTTGAGTCGAACCGCATGACTTGGTCTACAAGGTGTTCATCAGGGAGATCCTGGAGTCTTTGGCACAAGTCAAAAATTGTTGTTGGCAATCTACTTTCAAAGTGTTTTTGAACAAACACAGAAGTTGTGGCTTGGCTACGGTGACGCATAGGAATATTA
>VDFB02240385.1:0-13741 GCA_007258455.2 Sequoia sempervirens
ACTCGTCACTTAGCAAACTTTTAGAAATCATATAACATTCTAATTTGGACAAGTCAAAGATCACATGTGCTGAGAATATGAATATACTGATGTAAATCAATACAGAAAAAAGTGGTTGACGTTTGATAGCTTATTGATGGAGGCAAAATAGCTGTTATAGAAAATTGCACCGAGATGGCTTCAAACTTCCATAACCAATGTAAATTGCGCTTTAACAACCATGCACTAAATTTTCAATTGTGGTACTCTGTAATGTCAAAGTCCTCCTCACATGTCCATCTTCATGCTTGTCTTATAGTGTTGAAGCCGTTGGTATTGGGGGAACATATACATGTATATATATATATGGTGGGTATGAGTGGAAGAAATCATCAGTTTGTGTAGAAGGCCATAAGATATCATCAGTTTGTGTAGAAAGCCTTAGAAAATATTGCAGCGATGGAGATCTTGATGGTGGTGTTTGCATTAGTGTGTTTTATGTAAGAGTAGGATTAGTTCATGGTTGGCTTGAAGGGCTTGCTATTATTTCCAACATTTTGGGTCTACCTTCCATACCCCTCTCCAGGGATATTTGATATTATTTTCTCTTGTTACATAGGAGATTGAATGAAACTAAGTAGAAGGAAGATGATGTTGTTGTTGCAGGTGGTGCATGTGGATATGGTAATCTGTACAGCACTGGGTATGGCGTACACACTGCAGCTCTGAGCAGTGCCCTGTTCAACAATGGAGCAGTATGCGGAGCCTGTTACAAGATTAAGTGTGATATTAAAAAGGATCCTGAGTGGTGCCTATTTAGAAAATCCATTACAATTACTGCTACTAATTTTTGCCCACCTAATAATGCCCTACCAAATGACAATGGAGGGTGGTGCAATTTGCCTCTTCAGCATTTTGACATGGCACAGCCTGCCTTCCTACAAATCGCTAAATACAGCGGTGGAATTGTGCCTATTCTTTACAAGAGGTAGGCCAAGTTATTTCTTATTCTTTCTATATTATTCACAGACCTTGGCTAAACCAGGCCACATGTTTCTTGCAAAGCCATAAACTTGGCTGCAAACAAGACCCAAGGTCACAAGAAAAGTCTCAAAAGGGGTCAAGCTTAGAAATAAACATAGAGGGAGGTAGGGGCAAGCAGTGGGGAACACACTTTGATTTTACTTATTGAAGCCCATCCCCATTTACACATAGCAGTATGCCCCAAGATTTACCTTAAATTTTAAAGTTGTTGACCCAAATGCTAGATATGCTTCGTTGCAGGCTCAGCAAGGTTTTGTCCATCCTCAAGCCTTGTTTTTTACTTGGAACACCATACTGATTCATATCAGAAGCCTTGGTCTCAGAATTGTACTCCTATTCAGTTGTGAGGCTAAGTAGCCACAGTCCCAATTTGAATGAAAATGTTAGGTTGGCTACTTGTTTTTCTCTTGATCATAGGAAGGCTTAGGGGGCTGTATTTATTGCCACTATAGCTGTAATCAGAATTGATTTTGTTGTACTGAATTTGGTATAAAAGTGCAAAATGAAGGCAATAGATGTTGACATTGTGTGAAGCAAAGCTTGCCTCATGCCATTGTGTGAAGCAAAGCTTGCCTCATGCCATGTAGGGTAAAAAATTTATTGCCTCAAAAATTAAAGTACACAGAGGATGCCTATAGTCTGTTTGCCACTAAACCATACAAGTAGAAGAAGGAAAGGTCAGAAATTGCTTTAAACTGAATAACCACCCAGATTCACCGACTAACTGCCAAAAGTTAACTTAGACTATGATCTCACCTATACTCCATCCACGGGGGTGTCTCCTGTAGAGACATTCCCCCTTTACATTATTTATTTGCCTTTGTCTAAATCTAGCCTAGCTTTCTTGACATAAAAAAAACTTTGTAGAACAGTAGGTGTAGCAGACAGCTGGATAGTTTCATAAAATAAATATCGCCCACGACCAACCTTCGAGTAAGCTGTCTAACTGCAGACCAATCAAGCAAATTGATTGTAGTTGGCAGCAGGTCAATAGTTCAAAACCTATGGAACCAATCAATTTTGCACATATAAAATATTAAAATGTGCTCTAAAGCCAACAAAAGAAAAGAGAGATGTTTCTTAAGCAAAGTAACTGATTTTATCCTAGCCATTGCATAATGCAGAAAAGCAGTGATAATTACACAAAAGAATGAGGTATGCATGAATAACCTAAATATTGAACTCAGGTAAGCATAAAGTATATTAAAGGAGAAAGAGGAATACATCAGAAATCACAAAAGAGAACAGATAACAATAATTCACCTAAAACAGGGGACAGGAGATGAGGAATACTAAAATTGTGTTAAGTAAACCTCAAAAAGTTCAACATTGACCTTAGACGACAGTAATTAATTAAACTAAACTAATAATGTAAATATTTAAAAATGACAGAAAACATCAGAATGTTCATCATTAAAGGAAAAGACAATCCCTGGTCAAATATTTCTGTAAAGAGTTCTCAACTCTTATAATCCAATTAGTGTCCAACGTGAGAGTGAAAAGAAAAAAATGCCTTTTATCATTCTAGCTTTTCATTTATAAATTGTTTAGGAGTGTAAGAAATAGATGATTTTGATGAGGGTGCAACCCGAGACTTAGAAAATAACCCACAAACAAGAGAATAATTTATTATTCAGAAAATGGAGCTTTACATGTAGAGATCTCAAATCCCCAAGTTCTACAACACATGCAAGTTACGTAAAGCCACAAATCACCTTTTTCATGGATATGCAGCTTGTCCCCAAGAGTTACCCAAAATTAGAAACCCGCCCATAAATAGAGCTCCTCTTTAGTTTGAAGCCAAAACAACATTCCAATTTGAGTTTAGGTGGTTTAGAGCCTAAAAATTACAACTTGAAGTTCAAATTTCAAAAGAACATTTGCAATTGTATCTTCTAGAAAGTGCGCCAACTTCCCGGGGCCATAACTTTTGATCCGGGACTCCGATTCGTGAACCGTTTGAACCGTTGGAAAGGTCTCAAAGTCAACAATGCACTCAAAATTTCTATGCCAATTTCAACAAGTTTCAGGGCTGATCCAAGAACTCTAAGTGTCTCAAATCTAACCCGGAAGATTTTCAGGTGCAAATCTAGGAAACAAAATTGCAATATCTTTCAACCCAGAATAGAAAAATAAAATGTAAATTGGGAATTTCATTATGATCTGGGAAAAGGGTATCCAAAAAAAAAACTAAAACATCTAAAAACTAAGAAACTTGAAATTTAACTATTTTAAGTGATGCAAGATTGCCCCATAACTAATCGATGCTCCTACATCAGATTTGAGCTTCTGTTCAAGATTTCCCCATTAATAAATCTCTGTTAGAATTAGGGCTTAGGATAAATGTTTGAAGAGCATGGTAGGTTTTAAGAGAATGCACCCCAAGCTCTAATTTAAGAGAAATGTACTCTAAGATCTCTACTTTGACCGGCACCTTTCACGCTTGGAAACTTAGCGTAATTTTTGTCCCTTAAGATCTGCATACATTTTCTTTCTAAGAACCTTCTAGAAGCCGTTGAACGACCATAAAATACAATTACCACAGGGAATTTCTCTGTCATCTGAATGACCATAAGAAATGACTTACCTGCTCACATCTGAATTCTCAAGGTAACTCAGTAAAATCTACATCTTCATTATTGAATTTTTCTGCAATTGGCTCCTAAATAACATAGAATAAGTGTTGGAGATGAAGCATGGCGGGGTGAATCTTAACAGCAATCAAAATTAGCCCTGCTGGTGTTGCTGTATGAAATTCAATGACTACAGTGTTGGCTGTAGGTGATTGTGTGAAGAGCTCTTAAAAATGCTAATTAGTAATTTGTGATAATGTTGAGATGTTAAATTATGTATAGCATGATTGTATGAATAGGCAGGCTCAAACCAATGTGAGTAGGTAATGATATCACTCCTAGCACAAAGGACTGAATGAGTGGGAAGGAGCTGTTAAGGCACCTGAAAGGTGTCAAAGGCACAAGTTGTGGCGACACTTTATCTGTTCTAAAGCTCTTAGGTGTAACATAGTCATACACTATGGAAACTTCAGAAATTGTATGGTTGCACCACATATTGGCCTTAGAAAGTCTTAGGGCAGCCTAAACAGCTACACAGAATCTGACTGGGTAAGATAACCTTCTAAGGTGCTGTAAAATGAAATAATAAACCTAAACATGCTGAGGAGAGGACAGTGGGCAAGAGGCATGAAAGATCTACAAATATAGTGGGGATGCTGCTTCTAGGACCATCAGGGTGGATTACATGACATGAATGTGCTTGCAACAAAGTTGCTGTATGGAGTGATCTCATCATAGGATTCCACTGAGTCCACCAATATATTATCCTTCTTTTTTAACCTACTTCTTGTAGTGGGATCCAAACTAGAGCTCATTTGATGGGCAACACCAAGTGGGATATTACGGCCTATAGTTGCATCAATACCCATTATCTTGTCACAGTGATAATTCATCCCCATTTATGTCACCATTCAGAACTTTTCCACAGTAAATGCATTCAACTCTCTTTTTAGAGTTGGAAACTTCCATACAGCGGTTCCATGAGGCATCCCTTCCTATTTCTTGCACGATTTCTGTTTTGAGACTTAAGTGTTTATTGGATTTGGGTGTTTGTATGTAGGGTTTGATGGAAGAATGAAACTGTGTAACAAATCTGAAATACACTCCAAAACATTTGAAAATATCTCCAGTTCTTGCTTGCAGGTAAGGAGGACATAATTGCTATTTGGTGAAGCCCAAAATTGGCAAGTTGCTCAAACAACCGGATAAGGTTGCCTTTGCCTCTATTGGCAAGTTTCATGGATTGATTTTTGCTATTTATTGAATGTAGACCATTTTATAACGATGCTGCTATTTTGAATATGTATTGTAACTTGAGAATTAATAAAGAGATTTCCTTGCTGTTGAAAGTGGATGGTGGCAATTGCCAAACCACTATAAAAATCTGGTGGTCTGCTTTTGCTCCTCTTTAATTTTCTATTTTCTATTTTCTATTTCGCTTCTTTTTGCTCATTTTAATATGAACAATTGGTATCAGAGCCTGAAGTTCGGTGCTAGAAATCGGTGAAGAATTTCCAGAGCTATGGAAAAGTATTGAGCAGAGATGGAAAACGATTGGGTGTTAGATTCTAATGAAGTGGGAGTTTCAGATGATGAAAATAACGAAGCTGATGAAGAAGAGAGTTCCAACCGGGATGATTGGGTTCTAGCTTTCATGTCTTGGTCGTGTGGCTCTAGATTGAGTGATGATGAAGTGGGAGCTATTCATTAGATGTTTTTGGATGAAATAAATGATGAAGCTGATTCTATTATTGAAGAATTTCTTGGTAGTTTAGATTCAGAAGATTGGGCAACACGAAAAAAGAAAGTCTCATTTACAGAGACTGTTGATATTTTTTATTATGAGGAGTATGATAATTTGAAGAAGAGCAATAACCGTAGAAAAAGGCAACGATCCAAAAAGAAAAAGAAAACAAGAGAGGAAGAAGGGGTAGAGGAACCAGATGAGGGAAGTTCTGAAAGTGCTCTGCGGATTGCTTTGGAGGAGAGTGATCCCCATGTGATGGGGAAGTATCATGGTCTCCAAAAGAAAATCCCATGCCCAAGCATGTTTGTGTAGAGGAGGATCTCTCCGCTGAGGGGAAGATGAACCCGAGGCAAGTAAAAATGAAAATGACCTCGCGGGAAGAGGTTGAAAATCCAGGTGGAAATGGTTTATACTAATCCCATTGTTCGAGATCAGCTGGAAATGGTTTATTATAATCCTTTATTTGAATCCCACACAGCTTGGTATAGAGTGAAGGAGAAATTCAACTAAGGAGTCATTATCGACATTACCCTGTGGCCTCAGTGGAATCATTGTAGTCTTTACTATAAGTTTATAACCTCCTCAAGATACCACACAACCTCCTAATGATTCTTCAACTCTTTTAGCGATATTCCCATGCCCTCCCACCTTGGTGCTTTTGTATTATTTTGTTCGTAGCCAGCTTGAAGGGAATGGGATCATAGGTTTTCCATTATGGAACGCTGTATTTTGTTGAGGCGCAATTTTGAATCTATCGCAAAGAACTCAGTTCATGATCGGCCTCAAATAGGCAGCTATTGGAAGGGCCAAGAAAAGACCTTTAGAATCTTGCAATGATTCATGATGCCAACATGAATCCCACTAATGTGACCTATCACTGATGAGGGTGCATTTTAGAATGGGGAATTGTAATTTGCTAGAGGATCTTATTTCAATGCCAAGGTGCACACTGCTAAGGAGTCCATGAAGCTGGAGAAGGATACCAAGAATGAGAATGGTGCGGAATTTGAGGTGAAGGCTATAGATCTAAATGAAAATTCGCTACCATGTAACCAGTCAGTGCAACCTTTTTTTTGTGATTCGCACTCCACTCTTGGCCATGCGCAGTCTCAACCAAAATTAGAAAGTATTTGAACAATGAAAAAATCTCTAGAAGACAAATATTGTCTGATAAGTTAGCATTCAATGAAGGTAATGATTTGGTGGGCTCCTTGGCCAGCTCACGGTTGAAGGAAATGGATGGGGCCTTGCAGAAGTACCTTCCACGAAATAACAAAAATGAAGCCTTTGTCGCCTATTGATGTGTCTTCCTACTTATGAATTCAAGATGGAGAACTACGGGGGTTAAAATTTTATGGTTTCTTATAAGGTTGTATGAGATCCGACTATACTAGTGGAAGCTCCAAATTTGTACACGAGGATGCTGTTGTTAGAGAGTTTCCTACCAATATTGATGGTGTTAAATTGGAGAAGATTGGGGAATGTGTTACTGATCAGTCAGATCTGGAGCTTGACCCAACCATATAGGAGGCATTTGATGAGGCAATCACTGAAGATACGGATAATGATTTTGAGCTTTCTCAGTTGTAGATAGGGCTGGATGCACAACCTGTCAATGTGGAGGTGGATTCTAGGATTGAGGAAGCATTCAATAAGTTGTTGATAAGGCAACTGCGATGGAAGAGAAAAATGTGTTGATTTTTGCTTTCAGGGATGATACTTTTGATGTTTCCCTTTTGATAATCGGAGAAGTAATAAGGGAAGGTGTTGTGCTTGATTGGGAAGCCTGGAAGCGATTTATTTGGTGTGTCTGTGAACAGAATTTGGCGAAGCTCAAATGATCGTTGTGGCTTATGTAAATTCCTGCTGGGGATATCCAGCAAACAATTTGGTCTTCAAGTGGGAGACTGGGGTTTGGTGTAGCTCCAAATTGGCAAGTTGTTCAAAACAAACTAGATAAGGTTGCCTTTGTAAGACACCGTCAATAAGGATTAATGCTAAACATAATTTGTGACATGAATTTCTTCAATTTATGATTAGATATATGGTGAATAATAAATAAGGTGATCTCTTAGCAAAATCCTTGTAATTTTATTTTGACATTATGTTCTATTGTCACTACCTTGAAGGTGGAATACATTAGTATACTATGGAATGTAGATTGAAATTTAAATGGATTATTATATGGTTAAAGTTTAGAAGATTCACCTAATAGATTAATGTGATATAAAATGTTACTTATGATCATGTCGGTAATGTGCAGGAAGGTAACGGTGTTAGCATGAGAAGGGAGGACCATCGAGAGAAAATCAAAAGACATCTTCTTGAGGATTTAAAGTTAATATGTTGATAGATTAAGAGGAATCAAATAAACAAACAAGGGGATAGATAAATGTTGGAATCAAATCAAATACATCCTTGGGAAGTTCTAAGTGTAGCCCTATTTGACTTGGAAGGGTTGAGGTTTGATATTTTGATTGGGTGATTATGGTTGAGTAAGAATCCAATTGTAAGACATGTAATGTGAGTATGGTTGGGGTTGGAACCCCTGGTCAGGATCAAAATTCGTATGGATTCTTGTGTAGGTTTTGAAAAGGGATTATGGAGTCAATTTCCTTGGTTTTTGAACAAGAATAGACCCCTAGGACCTATACCTATGGGGTTGGAACCTTTTTAACATGTGAACTTGTCCTTGGGGTGTGAAAAGACCCCTCAAAAGTCCACATTCATGAATGTGGCGAATTCAAAAGTGTTGGGGCTTGGGAAGAGTGACTTGTCACTCTCAACCTTCTACTCCTCAAAAAGTTCTTGGAATCGGCACAAGACTCACACATGTGAGAGAACTTGTGGGAAAGAGTGTGGGTTTGGAGGATCCCTATATATCTCAATAGGATGGAAGATTTGGGCATTGCCCACTTCTCCTTATGGAGAACTCTAGTTGGGAAAGAAGATAGAATAGGAAGAAGAAAGGAGGGTGATCAAGAGGGCTTGGTTGGAGAGGCAAGAAGGGTAGAAGAGTTCAATTTCTCAAGAAAAGAGATAAGTTTTCCCTTCTCCCCACTCCTCATTGAATTAATTGTTGTAAGAAGATAGTATGTTTGAAGGAATGTTCATTGAGTATGGTGAGTGGAGAGCTTAGATGTTATGTTATCTTTAAATCTTTGTAAAATATTGAGAAGACTCCATATATCATTTTGGGGTTAATAAAATCCTTGCTCGAGGGTATGGCTAGAGCCCACGAGGCTCCATGACGCCATTATGGAAGGATGGAGAGCAAGACCATGTGCAACACTTGGTTTTCAATTATTTCATTTCTATGTAATGTTGTAAAGATGAATACTTCAATAAATAAATGATATTTTGATGTAAGCTCTATTACTTGGGATGTAGAAATATGTTTATGTAAAAGAAAAGAATATCCAAGAAAGATAATGTAGTTTATGATGTCGTTACTAAAAAATAAAAGGGGGCCTAGTAGAGGTGCATAAAGAACTGCTTTCACTACTTATCTATTGCAAAGTGTTTTTGGGAGCATCTAGATATTACTTTTGTAATTAGAAATGTCAGATTTGCAAGAAGAGTACAGTAAGGAATTAATTTTCAATAGAAAGAGATTATATTTTGGACCCTTTGCTTTTATCATTCCTTGTCATGTGGTTTAAAAGTGCAACAAGAAAATTCTCTGTACATACAGACATAATAATCTACTAAAGAGAGATAAATATATGTTTGAACAATACATTAGTATCTTATAGTTATCATAAGAGAACTTATAAATAAGTAAATAAATGAATGAAGGAAGATATATTATCCAATGAATATGACACTTACAGATTTTATCTAGAGTTCCAGAAAATTTTATAGGAATGCATTTATATGTTTTGTTGTGAATACTCTGGATTTCATTTTCACTTTATATACAAAAACCAAAGAAAATCTGTGCAAAATACTGGGATATAGAATTATAATACATCCACAGTTTCTTGGTTAGAAGATATAATAATCTTTATCCTTCCTCAACACCACTATAAGTGAGCTGTGATTATATACAAGTCGGGGAGTAGTGCTCATATAGTGTTTTCAAGTCACTCACTCAAAAACAGAATGTCGAGGACATGTAAAAAAATAAAGTAAGCAAGATATTATAATCATTAATTCCAAACAGCAGATAAGAAAACTGTGAGTCTGAATTACTCCGTATATATGTATTTTCAATTTAAATGTCTAAGAATCTGGAGTTTTCAACATACCTAAACTAAATGTAACTGTATACCTTTCAATGCCTACATCTTATCATATGGCAGTGCTTTGGTTTCTATTCCTTCTTGTCAGTAATAATAGTCTAAAACATTGGCTGGGTAGAAACATTTATTTGGAGTTGAAACAATAGTCCTGGTATGCGTTGAACTATAAGGGAGGCTAAAAACTCTTTTGAATTCATGGGAGGAAGGCCGAGCATTAAACGTCCATCAGTCATTATAGCCCTGCTTTAATCTTTAGCGATGGTATTCATCATGCAATACGCGGGTAGGGTGAGACTATATTGCTGCTCAGTACCCAAACCGTTGGGTAGGGGAGAATAAATGAATAAGAGTTGGAACAATACCTGCGCGGGTTACAAGAAACCATTTCTTGGCTAATATAAAATTTGCAACCTTTGCTGTGGCCTTAGCATGGATATCCTGAAAATGCATAGAAAACTCACAATGCCTCAAGAGAATTGTCGAACCAATGACTCTTCTGAGCATCTAAATGGATGAGATATAAGGAACAGAGAAAAAGTAAAGTTAATGTGTCTATGGTGTAAATAACAGAAATACAGATGTTTTCTAATGAGCACCGAAGGACAGGAGCCAATCATACAACATCCTATATCATAGAAGGCACCTATTCCTCTTCTTCTGTGCAGGCCTTTCGCTATTTCCATCATACTCATCAGCATTCTCAGTTTCAACTACCACCCTTCCCCTATTCCTTGATAGCTTCTGATTGGAGTTTCCACGGCCCTTTTCAGAATTAACAACTTTATCTGAATTAGTTTTATGAGGCATCGATTCTACACCACCCTCAACGGCGTCCATCATCAACTTCCAATCTCTGAAATCAAACCGAAAACAAACTGACTATAAGCCACTTCACCAGTTGAATTTCTTTGGATGTGGGTGCATTTTTGGGCTCAACTAAATGGTTGCCTTTGTCGTCCAACCTTATTTCAACTCTGCCATCTTTAACTAGAAATGATAGTGCAAATACATTTTCAACAGTTTGCGAAAATGATATTCTATTCAAACCGAGCATTCCAATCTAGCACTCTTTTGCTTTCGCAAAATATTGAACATCGTTGTCTTATTCTTGTATGTCTCTGGTTTCTCCTCCTCAGACTCTTTTACTGCTTCAGGTCGAGTCCTCTCGGTAGGCTTAGTACACTTTCCTTGTACTATTGCTCTCCCTTGCGTAGGTTCACTATTCATGGGACCAAGCATGGAACAAGCACCCGACGCATCCTGAAAAGTAGATGTAAAAGAAAAATAAAATAAAATAAACTAAAATTTGTGCCAGACTAGTCTTCGGATGTGAAAAGATTGTTCTCTTAGATTGATGAGTGCATTTGTCACATCCTCTCTTTGGTGCACCCAACCAACATTAAGGAAAATGTGTGGCACTGAAGGAGCAGATTCGTGGGCATAAGTTTTGTGCCTTGACTTCTGAGAGTTCTGCGTTGTCACTAGTGTGTGTCAGGTGCTTTTATTAAATTGGGACAAAAAGGGCTATCATCATATTCTTTAAACATAGGTACCTAGCCACCTTATTCTACCTCTGCAAATTGGAAGAGAATGGAGTGTCAGTGATGGCGATAGCAGCAAGCAAAGTTTACTGCACATAATCTTAGGCTAGCATACTATTAATGGAGCACTGAATACTGACATATTAAATTAAGGAGAGTATTGTTGGTTTCATGTTGTTGCCTCATACGAGAAGTCACCTAGCTTCCTGCCCTTTTTCCTGGAACAAAGTGTCCTATACGGTGCCAGACTCCTCTGTCGATGCAAATGAAGGCAATGCCATCTTTCTCCATTCCAACTCCTCACGCTTAAACCTATGAGCATTTGACAAAGTTCAAATCTGCTATCACCAAGATCACCTAATGTTGCGCTCACTTTATTACCTCATCATACTAGAACAAGATTCAAATAAAATAATATCCCTATAAGTAGGACATGTGAAACATTCTAGTAATCTTGAAAAGAAAGGTATTAAAGTTAAAGAAAATAAACATAAAAGAATAAGAATCTTAAGGGCTACGTGGCTTGTAAGCCTTTTTCTTAAAAGAAAAAGAAAGGTCTTATTAATATAAAAGCATGTATAAATGTATAAAGATAAAGGTTAGTTCTTATTAGATTTTCCTTAGAAAATAAGGATATCTTTAATGCAATGTAGTTTTTTCTTTTCTTTTTTTGAAGTAAAGTAATATTTATATTGTATATATAGGATATAATATATATATATGAGATGATATAATTAGTGGAATAGGATTATTGTTATTATTAATTTAAAATGTTCCTAAAAGTAAATAGAATATATTTGTGTATAGAGAATATATATATCAAAGAGTAAATAGATAAATAAATAAAACGACAATAATTTTATCAT
The DNA here is from genome assembly GCA_007258455.2 of Sequoia sempervirens. Taxonomy (NCBI): domain Eukaryota; kingdom Viridiplantae; phylum Streptophyta; class Pinopsida; order Cupressales; family Cupressaceae; genus Sequoia; species Sequoia sempervirens. The sequence continues at coordinate 11,995 of VDFB02240385.1, forward strand.
AGGGAAAAAGGGAAACATTAGTACCTATAATCATCTTACTTGTAAGATTAGGGGTATTGGCAATAAACTTAATAATGATGATAGTAATAATATAGAGAAGTACTAACACAAAATTGAGCGGCGATATAATAAATGGACAATGCAATATGAGGTTGAAAATGGAAAATAGAATTATAATCCACGCCCTGATTAAATGTATATTTTACAATATTAACATTGGGGAAGATACTAGTATTAACGTTACCGTAAACTAAAAAGCTAATATTGATAATTGGATCATCGGTAACATTGATAACAAACAACCATCCTCAAAAGTTGCATGGAGGAATAATAGGAACATTTGTAATACATGGTATTACTACTCTAATCATACGGCTGAGCTAGAAAACAATAGGGTGGGGTAACCAAATGACATTAGTGAATTGTACTATTAGCAATAACCCCAAGTAAGATAGGGTCACATGTCTGAATGGTAATATTCAGAACTAGGCCCTTCTCATCTTTGCTTGAGGGTAGACACAATGGACACCACATGCTTATTTTTTTTTTAACTTCGTTCCATGCTCTTGAGTGACATTTCACTATTAACGTTGCACTAGATATGTTGTTAGATATGTGTAGTGTACTTATTTTTGAGCCTCGAAAGTAGTATGTTGTTCGTCGGCACATACGTTATCAAAAAAAAAATTAGTTGTGTTTTTCTTTCCCTTTGGTCAAATTTATGGCATTACACCTTTGCTCCTATTGGCAAGTTTCTCTCATAGATGGATTTTTCTAATTATTCGAGTGGAGACCGTTTTATATATATGCTGCTGGTTGAATATGTAAATGTAACTTGAGAATTAATAAAGAGATTCCCTACTGTTGAAAGTGGATGTAGGCAATTGCGGAACCACTATAAAATTTGTGTTTCTTGTTTTGTTCTGATTTTTCTGTTTTCTATTTCGTTTCTTTGCTCATTTTAATATTAACAATAATATGCTCATCCCACTACTGAAAAATTTATTATTGTTTAAATAATTGTCTTTCCCCTTCCCCTCAATTAATTTTCCTGTCAATATTTGTCCTTGCCCCAGTCCCCAAGACTAGAAACTAATATCTTTTGTGATGATGTTCTCCTCTGTCAAAACCCAAAAATAAAGAAGCATAAAATTCAAGTTTTTGGGTGACTTATATAGCTGCTGTAAGGATTGTAGTCCATGGACTTGTTGGGTTCACCTAAAATCCATCTCGGGACACCTCCATTATAAATTTGGCTAGAATTCCAAGTCTTGCAAAGCTTATGAGTTCCAAGTTGAGTCTTGTAATCATGCTTAGAAATACTATTTGATGTTGAAATGATTGTGGTTACTTCTATTCTAACTGCTAAGTACTATTATCTCTGCTTATTGAAGATACATGGGGATTGCTTTTTTTATGTAAATATTAGAAATGAAAAAATGCTTCATTGCAACATTCCACTTCTCAATACTTGAGCTTAAGAATTAAAATATTATGCTCATTTCTGTTGGAGAAGAATTCTGACATAATGGTCATATTAATTGCTAGGAATCAGGGTGCAAGGTCCCACTACTTTTATAAATTTTGGTAACTGGACTCTTTACCATTTATGAATGAATTTGATAGCTTTTATATTTTTAATTTTTTCATGGGTTTTTGATTTGTGTGGTTTTCAGTCATCTGAAGATGACCACAATGAGTAGTTATTAACATTTTTCCTCAATTATATTGGTAATGATCACAAGGT